>JARQOC010000002.1:340564135-340626258 GCA_033576535.1 Allobates femoralis | reverse complement strand
ATGATAACCCGTGTGATGCACCCGGCCAGGGGCCACATCACCACACCTCACTTTACTCACTTTCTCCGCACACATACACACACACACATACTCCGCTATTCTTACCACCGGCCCTGCATCACCGACATCTCGCTGCCCCCGAACTACTCGATCAAATATCGCATCCAATAAGTCTCGCCAAACTTCCCGGACCCCATATTGGATCCAGTCGTCGCGGGCGCCGACATGTCAACTCAGGATCCAGCCGGCAGGGAAGACGTAGGGTCGGTGCTAACTATAGCGAAGTGTCTGTGTGTGTGTGTGTATGTATGTATGTGTGTGCTGACCACTCTGCCCACAGCTCTGCACTCAGCACTCTGCCCACGCCACTGTTCTCACCAATCTCACCGCACTCACTGCTAACCACTGAGCCACCGCACTCGCTGCTAACCACTGAGCCACCGCACTCACTGCTAACCACTGAGCCACCCCACTCACTGCTAACCACTGAGCCACCTGTATACACACAATTCATTTCACCCCACTCCCCTAACTATTAGTAAATATACTATATATGGATTCTACACTACCCGATTCTTTCGAATCTGCCCGCCATCTATATATATATATGTGATTATACAGGAATTATCAGTATTATGTATGTGATTATGTATAAATTAGTGAGTCGCACCTATTCTGCAAGGACTCGCAACGGCCGCTTGGCGGCCATTGCGAGTGAGGCTTTGCGAATCAGTGGCGCCGGCAATGCTTCACAGGTCGCGTGGGCGCTGCGCCCACACCACAACGACGGAAACAGCGCCGAAACTTACGGAAGTGCGTTAGGGAAATTATATATTACATACTGATAATCTATTATATAATTGCTGTAGCGACTTCCCTCGCACACGCCGCTACCTCCGTGGCTTTGTTCGTGGACGCGCATCGCCCACGGGGACTCACTCGCAATGCCCGCGAAGGTGGCGTTGCGAGTCGTTGCAGCAGCCCGAGCAATGCCCTATACACAGATTCTAGAATCCCGATGCAATACTGATAATCTATTATATAATTGCCGTAGCGACTTCCCTCGCACACGCCGCTACCTCCGTGGCTTTGTTCGTGGGCGCGCATCGCCCACGTGACTCACTCGCAATGCCCGCCAAGGGGGCGTTGGGAGTCGTTGCAGCAGCCCGAGCAGTGCCCTATACACAGATTCTAGAATCCCGATGCAATCGCATCAGGCTCACAGCTAGTTACAAATAAATTAAATTGTGGACATCTATGATTTGATTTATTTGCTTGTGTAGAGTGAATGAGAAGTTGTGAAAATATCCTGTTAATAGTACATTTAGAAATCTATTAACATAAAAAATAGGTGGCATGTTCAATATTTATGTCACCCGCTGTATATGTGTGTGTGCATACATATATATGCATATGCATATATAAATACATATATATATATATATATATATATATATATATATATATATATATATATATGTGTGTGTGAAAAAAACAGGCAGCACTCCCGAAGTCAAGGTGAAGCTGTAGATACTTTACTGATCCATGGCGGCGTTTCGACGGTGACTCGTCTTTGTCAAGCAATGTGCTTACAGTCAGACAAGTTATAAAAAGTGTTACAACATGTGTTCTTAATAAGACAATTATGGTGGGTTTACACGTTGCGATATCGGCGTCCAACTCCGACCAAAAGTCACGTGGTTCGTGCGTTGGCCCCGATATCGTTCGTGCGTTGTATAGTTTAAACATCCAATACGATGCACGAACGAACAATATCGGGGATCGAATGAGCATGCTCTCCAACGGCCCGATATTGGATGGAGGTTGGAGCCAGATCGTGCTGTGTAAACACCCAACTACGATGTGCAGTACAACGTCCCTTATTCTCTCCCATGTTAAATGGTCGTTCCTGGGTCGGCCGTACAAGGGGGTGTAGACATCGCTGGTGCGTTGTACGCTGATATCGTGCTGTGTAAATCTCCAATGCGATCTTGAAAATCTGGCCCGAAAAAGCGCGCTCCCGCAGCGTCAGATCCAATATCGGACCAACGTTGGGACGTGTAAAGTGACCATTAGTCTTTTTTTATTTATTTATTTTTTTAAAGTTACAATAGTGACAATTCAAGTGTACTTATTCCATAAGAATTATGTGCAAATGACCAGTTTCCTGGATTATAAATACAGTGCTTATAAAAGTGCAGTGTAACAATGCTTATGCTAAAATTCATAGTTTGGTAATGTCACAATCTTATGAGGGTACTCAACAAATATTAAGTTTTAGAAAAAATGTTAAATTACTGTGTTCCATGTGGTGATCACTCCGCCATTCTCTATCTGCAGTTGGTGTTGTTTACCTCGCACTGCGCATGTCCACAATGTGTGGCACTTCCGCCCAGTCCCGCAGAGCACCTGAGCATGCGCATTGGACATCTGTAATACTGTCGCCATTTGCACTAAGGGCAAGCTGCCCACCACATATACCATTAATGCACTGGAGATTATTATTAGCGTGGATATAAAGCAGTGGCGGCCACCTGCATAGGACCCACCTGTAAACAGTGTAATCCTTGCTGTGTGACTGTTTTAACTGGAAGTGACCAACAACATTCGGTCACCCCATACAGTATTCACTGGCACCGGTCTCCTTTGTCCACTAGAGGTCACCAAAGTGCAAAACACATTCAGAAATAAAGCAATCATAACTGACAGTTGTCCATCTATAACTGCAGGGACGTGGATAGAAACTCCATTATAGAAAAAAATCATATCTATCAAATAAATCTTAACTAATTTCAGTGTGTGCCCTTCATAAATATTAGGTTATTCTCTTCACATCATGAAGTATCTGTAAAATATAAAAATATTTTTTTCTAAAATTGAGTTTTATCTTCCAACAAGACAATGGTCCTTACTCCTAAACATAAAGCAAAACCTACAATGGAATGGTTCAAAAATAAACGTATCCAGGTGTTAGAATGGCCAAGTCACAGTCCAGACCTGAATCCAATCGAGAATCTGTGGAAAGAGCAGAAAACTGCTGTTCACAAACGCTCTCCATCCAACCTCACTGAGCTCCAGCTGTTCTGCAAGGAAGAATGGGCAAGAATTTCAGTCTCCCAATATGCAAAACTGATAGAGACATACCCCAAGAGACTGCAGCTGTAATCACAGCAAAAGGTGGCGCTACAAAGTATTAACTCAAATCAAAATTGCAATACCAAGAGGGGAAAGTCACAGAACCAAAGAACATGTTAATGATATGCAAATTAATGGAAGCAAAACTTTCAATTCCTACATATTTTTTCCATATCAAGTATAAGTACCACATGCAGAAATACACAGACTTTCATGCTTTGGTTGCTATTAATAAGGAGTAGTGATGAGCGAGTATGCTTGTGACTACTCGGTACTCGCACGAGTATCACTGTACTCGGGCTACTCGGCGAGTACCGAGTACTCTCGCGATACTCGTGCTGTGCTCGTGGTCCTCATCCCTGTATGTTGGCGCTCTTTAGAGAGCCAGCCCACATAGGGTTTATCCATGCTGTTGGGGTCGGGCCAAGTACACGAGTATCTTGGGATGCTCGGCCCGAGATTCGAGCACCCGAGCATTTTAGTACTCATTCATCTCTAGTTGTGATACCTTTTAATGGCTAACAAAAATAAAATAAGTGATGTTACAAGGTGAGCTTTCGAGACGTCTTAGGTCTAGTGATGAGCGAGTATGCTCTGCGCTACTCCGTACTTGCACGAGTATCACGGTACTCGGGCTACTCGGCGAGCACCGAGAAATCTCGCGATACTCGTGCTGTGCTCGTGGTCCTCATCCCTGCATGTTGGCGCTCTTTAGAGAGCCAGCCCACATGCAGGGATTGGCTGGCAGACCACTGCAATGCCACAGCCCTGTTAGTTGTGGCATTGCAGTGATTGGCCGGCCTGCACAGCGTGACCGAGCCTTTATAAGACCCGGCCGCACTGTGCTCTGCACACAGCCATCCAGACAGTGAGTGTAGGGAGAGTGTCTGCTGCTGCTTAGGGACAGATTTGCGGCCCTCATAGGTAGATCCGGAGCAGGGCTGCAAACTGCTGCTGACCACAACAGTCCTTCTCAGGACTAATATAGGAGGATATAGGCAGGGTGATCCAGATCGAAATCCAAGCTTTTCTGTGACCATAACAGTCACCAGACTGTTGTACTTACTAGCTTCATACAGGTTAGGGACTAAAATCCTACTCTCCTGTGACCTGAACAGTCACCAGACTGTTGTACTTACTAGCTTGATACAGGTTAGGGACTCAAATCCTACTCTCCTGTGACCTGAACAGTCACCAGACTGTTGTACTTACTAGCTTGATATAGGTTAGGGACTAAAATCCTACTCTTCTGTGACCTGAACAGTCACCAGACTGTTGTACTTACTAGCTTGATACAGGTTAGGGACTAAAATCCTACTCTCCTGTGACCTGAACAGTCACCAGACTGTTGTACTTACTAGCTTGATACAGGTTCGGGACTAAAATCCTACTCTCCTGTGACCTGAACAGTCACCAGACTGTTGTACTTACTAGCTTGATACAGGTTAGGGACTAAAATCTTACTCTCCTGTGACCTGAACAGTCACCAGACTGTTGTCGCTGTATACAGGCAAAATGCGCAAGGGTGTTGGCAAGGAACAAGGAAGTAAACGTGATGGTGGTGCAGGCAGAGGCCGAGGTCGTGTGCAAGCACTAATTTCGCAACAAGAAAAGGGCACATCTACTCGATCGCACGTCCTGTCCCAAATTCTTGGGGCCCGCAGCAGTACACCGCTCTTAAACCAAGACCAGTGTCAACAGGTTGTTACTTGGATAGCGGATAATGCTTCTAGTCAAATTGGCACCTCCAGAAATACCCTGTCTTCCACACGGTCAAGTGTCAGTAGCCGTGATACTGCACCGCACATTTCCCAACCTGATCCTCCTTCCTACCACCAGGCCGAGTACACGTCCACAGACATTACTGATCCCACACTTGGACACTCGGAAGAGCTGTTCACGTATCCATTCGCAGAATCTGGCCTCTCGCCAGCTCCTGTTGAAGTGGGTGATGAGGAGATGGTATGTACAGATGCCCAAATATTTGAGCAGCCACGTTCTCACGAACGGAACGTTGGCAACGTGTCTCAACAAGGGGTGAACGATGATGAGACACAATTGCCAGGAAGTCAGGAGGAGGATCAGGGTACGGAAGAGGAAGACGACGTGGTGGATGATCCAATAGCTGACCCAACCTGGCAGGAGGATATACAGAGCGAGGACAGCAGTGCACAGGGGGAGGGAGGCGTAGCATCCCAACAGGCAGTATGAAGCAGGGTCGTGTCTGCAGGCAGAAGGCAGGCAACCGTTCCCCGGAACAACAACATGACTCAAGGTGCCTGTGCAAATGTTAGGTCTTCCCGAGTCTGGCAGTTTTTTAAGTTGGCTCCAGATGACTCTAAAAAGGCCATTTGCAATACCTGCCATGCCAGCATCAGCAGGGGTACGAAAACTAGCAGCCTGACCACCACCAGCATGATCAGGCACATGTCAGCAAAGCACCCGACTTTGTGGGAAGTACAACAGAGTCGAGGAGCGGTGCTTGCTGATGACACTGCTACGTCTTCGCGTGCTGTGCGTGCGAGCCAATCCCCTGTCCATGCTGGCCGCGAACAAGCCTCCGGCCCTGCACCTGAAGTTGCCCACGCACAAATAACACCACCATCAAGCACGTCCTTGTCCCAGCGCAGCGTTCAATTATCCATTCAGCAAACCTTTGAACGCAGGCGCAAATACGCTGCCAACGCCCCACATGCCACAGTCGTAAATTCTCACATTTCGCGACTCATAGCGCTAGAAATGTTGCCTTTCCGGCTGGTGGAGACGGAAGCATTCCGCGACCTGATGGCGGCTGCTGTCCCACGTTACTCGGTCCCCAGCCGCCACTATTTCTCCAGATGTGCCGTCCCCGCATTGCATAACCACGTGTCCCAAAGCATCACACGTGCCTTGAACAACGCTGTTTCAGCCAAAGTCCACCTAACCACAGACACGTGGACAAGTGCTTGTGGGCAAGGCCACTACATCTCCTTGACGGCACACTGGGTTAATATTGTGGAGGCTGGGACCCAGTCTGAGCGAGGGACGGAACACGTCCTTCCCACACCAAAGATAGCAGGCCCTACCTCTGTCAGGGTTTCACCGACACTCTACAGCTCCGGAATGTCATGCTCCTCAGCCTCCTCCTCCTGCGCATCCTCATCCACTGTACCCTCCACACCAGTCCCAAGCTGGAAGCACTGCAGCACTGCCTCTGCGAAGCGGCAACAGGCTGTGCTGAAGCTAGTCTGCATAGGTGACAAACCCCACAATGCAGAAGAGGTGTGGACAGCTCTGAAACAGCAGGCAGATCACTGGCTCACACCTCTGAACCTAAAGCCAGGAAAGGTCGTGTGTGACAATGGCCGAAACCTGGTGGCAGCTTTGAGGCGAGGCCAGCTGACGCATGTTCCATGCGTGGCCCATGTGCTCAACCTGGTGGTTCAGCGGTTTCTAAAATCATACCCAGAGCTGTCTGATCTGCTGGTAAAAGTTTGCCGCCTGTCTGCACATTTTCGCAAGTCACCTGCTGCATCAGCCGGCCTTGCCACCTTTCAGCGCCGTTTGCGTCTTCCGGCCCACAGACTGGTGTGTGATGTCCCCACGCGTTGGAATTTAACTCTGCACATGTTGGTCAGGATATGTGAGCAGAAGAGGGCAGTTGTTGACTACCTGCATCACCTAAGCTGTCGGGAAATGGGTCAAACTCCACACATAACACCTGAGGAGTGGAGATGGATGTCCGACCTATGTACCGTCCTCCAAAACTTTGAGGACTCCACCAAGATGGTGAGTGGCGATGACGCCATTATTAGCATCACCATACCACTACTCTGCCTTCTAAAACGGTCTCTGCTGAAAAACAAAGAGGATGCATTGCAGGCGGAGCGCGATGACTTGGAGCAAGAAACAGTAGTGGGTGTGGGTGATAACACACAGCCCAGCCTCATCTCATCACAACGTGCAGTGGAGGACTATGACGAGGAGGAGGAGGAGGATGAAGACATGGAGCAACTCTCTGGCCAAATTGAGGATATGACATGCACACCAGTCATACCCTCGATTCAGCGTGGCTGGCCAGAGGACAGGGGAGATGAGGAGGAGGAGGACAGCATGTTCAGTCATCGTGTTGGTCAGGATACGGAAGTGATGGCTGTTAAGAGTCTGGCGCACATGGCTGACTTTATGGTAAGCTGCCTGGCTCGTGACCCTCGCGTTCAGTACATCTTGGCCGACAATCAGTACTGGTTGGCAACACTCTTAGACCCACGCTACAAGAACTTTATGTCTCTCATTCCTGAGGCGGAAAGGTCAGCCAAAATGCAGCAGTTCCAGAAGGCCATAGTCACGGAAGTAGGCAAATCATTCCCCTCACAAAACGCTAGCGGCATAGGTCAGGAATCGGTGGACAACCAAGGCGTACGGCCGAGAGGGGCACAAGTCCAATCCGCCAGAAGTAGGGAAACAGTCTTTACAATGTGGGACAGTTTTCTCAGACCCTCACGTACCACAGCCCCTAAGGTGCAGGGTAGTGCCACAAGAAATGCTAAGTTTGGCCAGATGCTGAAGGAGTACCTTGCAGATCGAACAACTGTACTGCGAGATTCCTCTGTGCCTTACAATTATTGGGTCTCCAAGCTGGACACGTGGCATGAATTAACTTTCTATGCCTTGGAAGTCCTGGCCTGCCCTGCCGCTAGCGTTTTGTCAGAGCGTGTTTTCAGTGCCGCAGGTGGAATCATTACTGATAAATGCACCCGCCTGTCAACTGAAAATGCTGACAGGCTGACTCTGTGTCACATCGCCATTGGACTCGGTGGCTGGTGTTCCTGCCTCAGCCGCTGGGAGGAGCCGGATTCTTTCAGCGGATGGCGCCGGTGATAGGAGGGCCTTGTCCTCATATGGACCTGCTCCTGCGACGTCTGCCTCTGTCGCTGAGCGCCGACGTGTTTCTCCTTTGGGTGGTGTTGGTCGCAGAGGAGCGGGCCCTGCAGAGGTGTCTGTTAGGCGCAGCCTTCGTTCTTCTGTCAGAAGTGGGATGGGTGGAGCCAGTCGTGCATCACCATCTGGCCTGGTTCTAGGGGCGGTCCGGATGAGATCATCAGGCTGTGAGCTCCAGCTTATGGGAGGTAACTGCGCCCTTCAAATACATTGGAGCCTGTCTTGCAGGCCGCCAGATATAGTTTTAGTTCCCCAGTGATATAGTGTATGTTTAGTTTTGTCTCTTACCTTGGCCTGGATTTCTGACTCTGCTTCTTCCTGTCGATTTTGTACCTCAGCTGCCCTCTTGGTTTTGCCCTTGACCCTTGCCTGGATTTTTGACTCTGCTACTGCCTGATGATTTTGTGCCTTCGCTGCCCTCTCGGTTTAGACTCGGACTTCTGACTCCGTTTTTCAGGTCTAGATTTTTTCCCCTGGCGACCTTCCCTGCTCTGTTGCTCATAATAGGCAGCTACCCCCTGGGCTCCGCTATAATTCCAGATCCCTGTACAGGGCCGGTTTTAGACCAAGTGGGGCTCTAGGCGAGATTGAGAGTGGGGCCCCAAACTATGAAATAAAAATAGTACCCGTACAGTTGTATACAGTATATACAGCAGCCCCAGTGGTATATACAGACCCCAGTAGTATATACAGCAGCCCCAGTGGTATCCAGCAGCCTCCCCAGTGCTATATACAGGCCCCAGCAGTATTACAGCAGCCTCCCCAGTGGTATACACAGGCCCCAGCAGTATTACAGCAGCCTCCCCAGTGGTATATACAGGCCCCAGCAGTATATACAGCAGCCCCAGTGGTATACATCAGCCTCCCCAGTTGTATATACAGGCCCCAGCAGTATATACTGCAGCCCCAGTGGTATACAGCAGCCTCCCCAGTTGTATATACAGGCCCCAGCAGTATATACTGCAGCCCCAGTGGTATACAGCAGCCTCCCCAGTTGTACATACAGGCCCCAGCAGTATATACTGCAGCCCCAGTGGTATACAGCAGCCTCCCCAGTGGTATATACAGGCCCCAGCAGTATTACAGCAGCCTCCCCAGTTGTATATACAGGCCCCAGCAGTATATACAGCAGCCCCAGTGGTATCCAGGAGCCTCCCCAGTGCTATATACAGGCCCCAGCAGTATTACAGCAGCCTCCTCAGTGGTATACACAGGCCCCAGCAGTATTACAGCAGCCTCCCCAGTGGTATATACAGGCCCCAGCAGTATATACAGCAGCCCCAGTGGTATACAGCAGCCTCCCCAGTTGTATATACAGGCCCCAGCAGTATATACTGCAGCCCCAGTGGTATACAGCAGCCTCCCCAGTTGTATATACAGGCCCCAGCAGTATATACAGCAGCCCCAGTGGTATACAGCAGCCTCCCCAGTTGTATATACAGGCCCCAGCAGTATATACTGCAGCCCCAGTGGTATACAGCAGCCTCCCCAGTTGTATATACAGGCCCCAGCAGTATATACTGCAGCCCCAGTGGTATACAGCAGCCTCCCCAGTTGTATATACAGGCCCCAGCAGTATATACTGCAGCCCCAGTGGTATACAGCAGCCTCCCCAGTGCTATATACAGGCCCCAGCAGTATATACAGCAGCCCCAGTGGGGGTGTATACAGGCAGCCCCAGTCAGTGGTGGTGTATACAGGGCCCCAGTCAGTGGTGGTGTATACAGGGCCCCAGTCAGTGGTGGTGTATACAGGGCCCCAGTCAGTGGTGGTGTATACAGGGCCCCAGTCAGTGGTGTATACAGGGGCCCCAGTGGTGGTGTATACAGGGGCCCCACTGGTGGTGTATACGGGACCCCAGACCCCACTGGTGGTGTATACGGGGCCCCAGACCCCACTGGTGGTGTATACGGGGCCCCAGACCCCACTGGTGGTGTATATGGGGCCCCAGACCCCACTGGTGGTGTATACGGGGCCCCAGACCCCACTGGTGGTGTATACAGGGCCCCAGACCCCACTGGTGGTGTAAACAGGGCCCCAGTCAGTGGTGGTGTATACAGGGGCCCAGTGGTGGTGTATACAGGGCCCCAGGGCCCACTGGTGGTGTATACAGGGCCCCAGGGCCCACTGGTGGTGTATACAGGGCCCCAGGGCCCAGTGGTGGTGTATACAGGGCCCCAGGGCCCACTGGTGGTGTATACAGGGCCCCAGGGCCCAGTGGTGGTGTATACAGGGCCCCAGGGCCCACTGCTGGTGTATACAGGGCCCCAGGGCCCACTGCTGGTGTATACAGGGCCCCAGGGCCCACTGGTGGTGTATACAGGGCCCCAGGGCCCAGTGGTGGTGTATACAGGGCCCCAGGGCCTACTGCTGGTGACTGTATACAGGGCCCCAGGGCCCACTGCTGGTGACTGTATACAGAGCCCCAGGGCCCACTGCTGGTGACTGTATACAGGGCCCCCTCCCCTCCCTGTAAAAGAATACACATCATGATGATACTTACTCTGCCGCTGCCGCTGTTCGCCACTCTGCACCGCGCTCCGACTTCTTCCTGGCTGCTTCCTGTGACGACTCTGCCTGCGGCTGCGCCCGGCGCCGGTCACCAGGAAGAAGCCGGATGAAGCCGGAGCGCGGTGCAGAGCACTGCAAGCGGCCGCGGCGCTGCCGCGACGGCTATAATCCGGCCGGGCCAGGGGGCCCTCTGAAGCTTGGGGGCCCTAGGCAAATGCCTAGGCTGCCTGCCCCTAACGCCGGCCCTGTCCCTGTATAGGGGTTAAGGGTCTCGGGGTTTCTCGGGGTGCTGCCTTGCCAGCAGCTCAGCTTCACAGCGCATGGTCGTCACACTCTGATCAAGATGAACAAGGGTTGGATTGGGCCAGACTTCACCACACCACCAACAAATGACAGCGGAATTTAAATTTTGTTATGGGAATTTGCCATGTACCTCCACTCACCCATGGGTACACACTTCTGGACTTTGGCTAATCGCTGGACTGCTCATCCTTCTCCTCATGTGCCACCATGATGACCGTTACAATAGTTAGGCTGTTGTTTCAGGTATACCCCCAGTGGTAAATTTTTTTCACCCATTCTTTTAGAATGGGCATTACAACGACAGGAGACCCACTCCTTTTCAATGGAAAAAATGTTTTGAGGCCCTCCTGCACGTCTCTATCCAGGGACAATGTGGAGCCTCCCAATTTTTGGCTGCCCTGCCAAAGGGCTATACTACAATACACCCACTTCAGGTTTACAGGCCCTCCTGCACATCTCTATCCTGGGACAATGTGGAGCCTCCCAATTTTTGGCTGCCCTGCCAAAGGGCTATACTACAATACACCCAATTGAGGTTTACAGGCCCTCATGCATGTCTGTATGCATGGGTCATTGTGGAGCCTCCCAATTTTTGACTGCCCTGCCAAAGGGCTATACTAAAATATACCCACTTCAGGTTTACAGGCCCTCATGCACGTCTCTATCCATGGGCATTGGTGAACCTCCCAATTTTGGACTGCCCTGGCAAAGGAAAATACTACAATAGACCCAGTTCCTCAAAATGGGCACATTATGTCAAGACAGGGCTTCATGTACATCTCTTCTCAGGGTCATTGGAGTGCCGCACAATGTTTTCACGTAAAACCTTTCATGTAATCACAAAAAGTAACATACACCTTCTGTATCTCACTATTGGGTATGTGCCCTTAACATTTCCACCCTGAATATTCATTTTGGTGTCATTTTGGAAGGTTTTCTGGTGACTCAGTAAAATTGGCGTGAAACTCGGACAACATTGTTCACAGCTGTGACTTTTGAGTGAGAAATGCTTCCAGGGGTCTTCCCCATGGTGTTGCCATGTCATTTGAGCACTCTTCTGAGACTTTTGTGACATTTTTAGGGTTTCTACATGCTGCCGGCAGTCATTTCATAAAAATGCTCGGATCTCCCATAGGATAACATTGGGCTCGGTACTCGGGCCGAGTACACGAGTATCTCAGGATGCTCGGCCCGAGCTTCGAGCACCCGAGCATTTTAGTACTCGCTCATCACTAATAAGGAGTTAATGGTTGTCTGAGGGATGTTAAGCTTGCTGATTGCACTTGGGCCTACAAATCATGAATCACCTGCTGGCAGCTCTCTTTGCAATTGGCAACCAATTATATACCAGATGTGCATAATGGGAGTCAAATCCAGGGACGACACAGGCCATGGAAGCACATTTTGGCCATGCACATTGCTCAGAGTAGCACCAGCTACATGCAAAGTAGTGCTGTGTTGAAAACTACTCCTGGTACTCTTTCACATTCCCTCTTTAAGGCCTCTTTAAGATGTTGCCTGTTTTCTGGCTACACAGCCTCCAAACTAGTACACAGCCCCCCATACATGATATAGCCTCCCATGCTGCTACATCCGCCCATACTGTACACAGGCCCCCATGCAGGATATTGCCCCCCTGCCTGGTACACAGCCCATAGCCTGGTACACTGCCCCCCATGCTGTACACAGCCCCCCAGCGTTGTACACAGCCCACCATGCTGTACACAGCCCCCCAGCCTGGTACACAGACCCCATGTAGGTTATTGCCTCACATGCTGGTACACACTCCCCATGCTGCACACAGCCTCTTGCAGGATATGGTCCCCATGCTGTACGCAACCCCCAGCCTGGAACACAGCACCCCATGCTGTACACAGCCCTCCAGCCTGGTGCTCAGCTCCACATGCTGTACACTGCCCCCATATGCAGGATATGGCCCAATATGCAGGATATGCCCCCCGTGCTGTACCCAGCCCCCAGCCTGGTACACAGCCCCCATTCTGTACACAACCCCCCCATGCAAGATATGGCCCCCATGCTGTACACAGCCCCCCTTGCCTGGTACACAGTCCCCCATGTAGGTTATGGCCTCACATGCTGGTACATACTCCCCATGCTGCACACAGGATATGGCCCCCCATGCTGTACACAGCCCCCCATACTGTACATTGTCCCCCAGCCTGGCACACAACACCCCATGCTGTACACAGCCCCAGCCTGTTGCATAGCCCCACATGCTGTACACAGCTCCCACATGCAGGATATGCCCCACAATGCTATACCCAGCCCCCAGCCTAGTACACAGCCCCTCAGCCTGGTGCACAGCCCCCATGCTGTACACAACCCTCCATGCAGAATATGGCCCCCCATGCTGTACACAGACCTCATGCAGGATATGGCCCCCCATACTGTACACAGCCCTCCAGACTGGTACACAGTCTCCCATGCTGTACACAGTCACACATGCAGGATATGGCCCCCATACAGAATATGCCACCAATACTATACACAGCACCCCATGCAGGATATGGCCCCCCATGCTACACACCCTCCCAGCCTGTTGCACAGCTTCCCATGCAGGATATTTCTCCCCATGCTGTACACTGCCCCCAGCCTGGTACACAGCCCCCCATGCAGGATATGGTCCCCCATGCTGTACACAGCCCTCGAGCCCGGTACACAGCCCCCATGGAAGATATGGCCCCCATGATGGCGCACACTTAAAAAATAATAAAATATTATACTCACCTCTCTCCATCTCTCTCTGCAGCTGTAGCCATCCCTGCTGTCTGTGCTGAACCAGCATCTGGTTATGTGAGAGGTGCACAGTGATGACATTGCTGTGCTGTGCCATTCACATGACAGGGTGCTGGTACAGCATGGACTGCGGGGATGGCTGAAGGGAGCGATTTGGAGAGAGGCGAGCGTGAACCTCCATCGCTGGGAGAGTCACTGCTTTCCATGCAATGAAAGATGCTTGGAAAGCAGTGACTATTTACACAGGCTGCAACTGCTGATCTGTGGGCCCACACATTACGCTCATGTAATATGCTCCGCTCCCCTACCGGTGATGGACAAGGGGATGCAGTGCATATTATATGAGCTTAATGAGCGGGTGCACGTGATCACGGGATGCAGCTGCAGCCTGCCCCAGCCTCCTCCAGGCCCCGTCAACTGCTCCAGAGCCACACTCCCTACAGCACAGCTAGTAGTTTCGGAGAACAAAAGTGCATCTTATAATCTGAAAAATACAGTAAGTATAAAGACATTACAGCATGGGATCACAATTAATTCTTTGTTTAAGGTAGAACACTTCTTACAAACAGGCAGGAAATGTTTCACCTGACAAGAATAATACCTGTAGTTGATATCTTGTTAATTAGAATTTTGCTCCTACGACTTAATGGGGTGTACTCATTTTTTCAACATGGTCTTAAATTAACTTTTTTGGAAAATTTGTTTTTTTTTCTGGGTGTGCAAAGTAACAAATCTTGTTTGCAGTCAATGGCCCACATTTTGGGGAGTATTTTGTAGTTTGGTATCCTATAGAAAATGATGATTCTGAAAGGAAACCAAAGGTTTTCTGACAGATCTGTTCAGGTGTACTCATTTATACTGAGCGCTTTTTAATACCTATTCAGCATTTTCAAGTGAAGTATAATTTTTTGTGAAAATTGCATTTACTTTCGATTTTCTGGAGACATAGTAAGTAAGCATATAATGACTTACCTGCTACAAAGAGAAGAATCAGCACAAGCAGCACCCCCAGGTAATAGTGCATGTCTTCGGTTTTTAACCTCATAAACTATGTAAGAATTAGGTTGCTTATATCAAGTTAAGCCTAGAAAGTAAAAAGATACCTTGTTATGTGTAATACATAATAAATAAGCATATGTAGGGTATCAAGGAAGAAAATGGTCATAACAAAGTAGTACTGTGAGCATTAACACTCACTGATGCTGTGTAAAATTGGAGAGTTAGAGAAACTGCAACATTGTTACATATTATCGACAATGAATTTCTGTTTATCATCATCAATTTACACTTCTTAGAATAGGAGATTAGCCAATAACTCTAGTAACTGGGAAAGTGTAAACCTGTGTAGTCATGTTATATACAGTGCGTTGTGAAAGTATTCGGCCCCCTTAAACTTTTCAACCTTTTGCCACATTTCAGGCTTCAAACATAAAGATATAAATTCTAATATTTTTGTGCAGAAGCAACAAGTGGGACACAATCATGAAGTGGAACGAAATTTATTGCGTATTTTAAATTTTTTTAACAAATAAAAAACTGAAAAGTGGGGCGTGCAATATCATTCATCCCCTTTACTTTCAGTGCAGCAAACTCACTCCAGAAGTTCAGTGAGGATCTCTGAATGATCCAATGTTGTCCTAAATGACTGGTAATGATAAATAAAATCCACCTGTGTGTAATCAAGTCTCCGTATAAATGCACCTGCTCTGTGGTAGTCTCAGGGTTCTGTCTCAATGCAGAGAGCATCATGAAGACCAAGGAACACACCAGGCAGGTCCGAGATACTGTTGTGGCGAAGTTTAAAGCCAGATTTGGATACAAAAAGATTTCCCAAGTTTTAAACATCTCAAGGAGCACTATGCTAGTGATCATATTGAAATGGAAGGAGTATCAGACCACTGCAAATCTACCAAGACCAGGCTGTTCCTCTAAACTTTCATCTCAAACAAGGAGAAGACTGATCAGAGATGCAGCCATGATCACTCTGGATGAACTGCAGAGATCTACAGCTGAGGTGGGAGAGTCTGTCCATATGACAACAATCAGTCGTACACTGCACAAATCTGGCCTTTATGGAAGAGTGGCAAGAAGAAAGCCATTTCTCAAAGATATCCATAAAAAGTCTCGTTTGAAGTTTGCCACAAGCCCCCTGGGAGACACACCAAACATGTGGAATAAGGTGCTCTGGTCAGATGAAACCAAAATCGAACTTTTTGGCCACAATGCAAAACGATATGTTTGGCGTAAAAATAACATAGCTCATCACCCTCAAAACACCATCCCCACTGTCAAACATGGTGGTGGCAGCATCATGGTTTGGGCCTGCTTTCCTTCAGCAGGGACAGGGAAGATGGTTAAAATTGATGGGAAGATGGACGGAGCCAAATACAGGACAATTCTGGAAGTCTGTTGGAGTCTGCAAAAGACCTGAGACTGGGACAGAGATTTATCTTCCAACAAGACAATGATCCAAAACATAAAAGCAAAATCTACAATGGAATGGTTCAAAAATAAATGTATTCAGGTGTTAGAATGGTCAAGTCAAAGTCCAGACCTGAATCCAATCGAGAATCTGTGGAAAGAGCTGAAAATTGCTGTTCACAAACGCTCTCCATCCAACCTCACTGAGCTCAGGCTGTTTTGCAAGAAAGAATGGGCAAGAATTTCAGTCTCTCGATGTGTAAAACTGATAGAGACATACCCCAAGAGACTTGCAGCTGTAATCGCAGGAAAAGGTGGCGCTGCACAGTATTAACTCAAGGGGGCCGAATAGTATTGCATGCCCCACTTTTCAGTTTTTTATTTTTTTAAAAGATGAAAATATCCAAGATATTTTGTTCCACTTCATGATTGTGTCCCACTTGTTGATTCTTCACAAAAAAAAATAGAATTAATACTTCATGTTTGAAGACTGAAATGTGGCAAAAGGTTGAAAAGTTCAATGGGGCCAAATACTTTCACAAGGCACTGTATATTACTTGTTCAAGGGTTTTCTAGGGTTTTCTAAACATCCATTAGCCTTCTTACACAGTTAGCAAACACAATGTACCATTAAAACACTGGAGTCTTGGTTGTTGGAAATGGACCTCTATACACCTATGTACTGTAGATATTGCATTATAAACCAGACTTTTTCAGCCAGAATAGTCATTTAACACATTAACAATGTATACAGTGTATTTCTGATTCATTTAATGCTAGCTTCATTGAAAAAAAATGTGCTTTTCTTTCAAAAATAAGGACATTTCTAAATGACCTCAAACTTTTGAGTGGTAGTGTACACCTCCTAATGAAATCATTTAGGGGTTAAGTGAACATATTGACACCACATGTTTCTCAAAATGTTTTACCGTTGGGTGGTGAAGAAAAAATTATTATATTTTTACCACCAAAATGTTGTTTTAGCCACAGATTTTAGATTTATTTTCACAAGGGAAATAGATAAAATATGACAGCACACTTATTGCACAATTTCTTGTGAATGTGACAATATCCCAAATGTAACTGTACAGTACCATTTCGCCACACAGCAAGACTCAGGAGGGAAGGAGTACTTTTTGACTTTTGGAGCTCAGAGTTTCCTTGAATAATTTGCAGACTCCATATGCAGAGCCCTTAAGTGCCAGAAGAGCAGAGACCTTAGGTGACTCAAATTTGGAAGTTACACCTCTTTGGGAATTTATCTGCAGATGTAGTGATGATTTTAACTCCATTGGTGTTTTCCAGAAACAAGCAGCAAGGGATGCAACGCATTTCAGGGCTCCATGGCCCCTTCCTCAGGACAAATCAATATCATATTGCCATGTTTCAGGGTGTTTCTGGGAGCCGTAAAACACTTTGATTAATAAATTAATATTATCTAACTGTCTGTTAGTGCTTAGGCACATTTTATTTTTTTTATAACAATCCCAGCGTTTTTGCGGATTTTCAGCAGATCCAGCAGATTTTGCCACATCTGCCACATAACGGCCGCCTTGTGGCAAGCCCCATTCATTCTCTATTGGACTTGCGGTCAGGTGCGGCAAGTGCATTTTTCCGGATCCAGCAGATCCGGTACATGCAGCAAAGGAAAAGACGCCACCAGCAGCATTTTATTTTGCATGGTTGCAAGTGCCTGATTTGCTTTTGATGTGCAAAACTGATAGAGACATACCCCAAGCGACTTGCAGCTGTAATCGCAGCAAAAGGTGGCACTACAAAGTATTAACTCAAGGGGGCCGAATAATATTGCACGCCCACTTTTCAGTTTTTTATTTGTTAAAAAAGTTTAAAATATTCAATAAATTTTGTTCCACTTCACGATTGTGTCCCTTGTTGTTGATTCTTCATAAAAAAATTAGAATTTATATCTTTGTTTGAAGCCTGAAATGTGGCAAAAGGTTGAAAAGTTCAAGGGGACCGAATACTTTCTCAAGGCACTGTATGTATTTGGTACATATCTGAATTTGTTGGCTAACTAGGTTGTATATTCAGAAATTGACACACCTCTGCCATAACCCAATATTGATCATTTTTATGGGCCAAATTACTGTACTGCAATCTGTAGTGTCTTTTGGATTAAGTGAAAAATCAAATAATCCAAGTAGCTCACGTACACTGTACACTGACGTGTGATGTATATTATAATGTATAGTGTCTGCTATAGTCACTTCTCAACATCAGTATAAGGCTGGGGTCACACACACAGATATTTGGGCAGATATTGTTCACAGATCTCTGGTTGAAGTGAAATCATGGACAAATTGGTCTATTTGTATATGGCCACAAAATGGAAGCATATGTCCATGATTTCACTTCAACCAGAGATCTGTGAACAATATCTGCCCAGATATCTGTGTGTGTGACCCCAGCCTAAGATATAAAAAAAATCACAATGATCAAAAAAGATTTGATGCATTCTTGAGCTTCACCTCAACAATAAGACTAGCATATTGTAAAAGAGTTCTTTGGGGTTGCATCTTGGTAGCTGGGGGTCTTCCTAGGATATGTCTTGCTATGTGTAGGCATACCAGTGGCGTAGCTAGCCTGCTCTGGGCCCGGGGGCGAGATCTGCACCCAGGGCCCCCATGTGAAGAGTGGGGGGGGGGTGCTGTCAGAGAATTCTCGTGCCACCCCAAGTGGCGTAGCAAGTGTTTGTGGCGCCCTGGGCGGTGGAAAAATTTGCCGCAGCTGCCGCCCCTAAGAATTGGGCCAAATGGCCACTCTCCTCCTGAACTCTCCATCCTTCTGCACTCCCCATGCTCTATCTTCCTGCACCCCTCCATCCTCCTGCACCCTCCATCCTCCAGCACCCTCCATCCTTCAGCACTCTCCATCCTTCAGCGCTCTCCATCCTCCTGCACTCACCATCCTCCTGCGCTCCCCATCCACCTGCGCGCTCCATCCTTCTGTGTGCTCCATCCTCCTGCACTCTTCATCCTCTTGCGCTCTCTGTCCTCCTGCCATCCTTCTGTGTGCTCCATCCTCCTGCACTCTTCATCCTCTTGCGCTCTCTGTCCTCCTGCCATTCTTCTGTGTGCTCCATCCTCCTGCGCTCTTCATCCTCTTGCGCTCTCTGTCCTCCTGCGCTCTCTATCCTCCATCCTCCTGCACGCTGCATCCTTCTGCGCTCTCCATCCTCCTGCACTCCCCATCCACCATCCTGCAGCACCCTCCATCCTCCTGCACACTCCATCCACCTGCGCTCTCCATCCTCCATCCTCTCTTGCATTCCCTGTCCTCCATCCTCCTGCACTCCCCATCCTCCTGCAGTCCCCATTCTTCTGCGCTCTCCATCCTCCTGCGCTCTCCATCCTCCTACGCTCTCTATCCTCCATCCTCCTGCGCTCTTCATCCTCCTGCGCTCTCCATCCTCTATTCCCTGCAGTGTCCATCCTCTATCCCCTGCAGTTTCCATCCTCTATCCCCTGCAGATCCCATCCTCTGTCCCCCTGCAGATGCCATCCTCTGTCCCCCTGCAGATCCCATCCTCTGTCCCCCTGCAGATCCCATCCTCTGTCCCCCTGCAGATCCCATCCTCTGTCCCCCTGCAGATCCCATCCTCTGTCCCCCTGCAGATCCCATCCTCTGTCCCCTGCAGATCCCATCCTCTGTCCCCCTCCAGATCCCATCCTCTGTCCCCCTGCAGATCCCATCCTCTGTCCCCCTGCAGATCCCATCCTCTGTCCCCCTGCAGATCCCATCCTCTGTCCCCCTGCAGATCCCATCCTCTGTCCCCCTGCAGATCCCATCCTCTGTCCCCCTGCAGATCCCATCCTCTGTCCCCCTGCAGATCCCATCCTCCAGCCTCCCTGTATCCTTCATCACCCTTGCACAGCCTGACACCCTCAGCACCCTCTCTCACACACCTCTTGGGGGGGCGTTGCAGACTTACCGCGGCTGCCGTGTGCGTCTGCTGTAAGGAGGAGGTGAGGAGGGGCGGGCAGACTGCAAGACAGGAAGTCCCGTCTGCGTCCTCCCTCCTCTCCGGCCGGCACGGCAGCCGGCTGGCAGCACGGGGCACGGTGGCCCCCCAGGGGGCGGACAATGGGCCCCTGATGTCGGGGGGGCCCGGGGCGCTCGCCCCCCCTGCCCCCCCGCTAGCTACGCTACTGAGGCATACCTACATGCGATATATTCTTTGTTAATTTTCTTCAGCTGAATGCCCAGAAATTTAGCTGGTGAGGGACCCCTGAAGGGGAAATCTAATCAAAATGCTCTTCTGAAGCGTCATGGTCATGTGTATGTAAAAGATTTGAGTTTATAAAGACCGTCAGGATTTCCAACCTATAGAAGTCCTAGCAAATTCTTACTGCCCTGCACAATGTTCCACATCTATTCAATTGATTAGGCTTCTGTTTAGCACAAATTAAACTCCTTTTTATGTCACTACAGATACAGTGGTGCAGATGTTTTTCAAGTTTTCCTCTCTGTTGCCAAGTTTGAAAAGTGAAAGTAATCCTGCAAGAAATGTAATTCATGTCATATGTATAAAACAAGAGGAGGGGAAGAAATCGTTGTATTTACACACACATATATATATATACTAGATGGTGGCCCGATTCTACAGAATCGGGTAGTCTAGAATATGTATGTAGGTGACATACTGTGACTGACAGAACTTGTTAAGTCAACGTGAGTGAACTACATATATATATAGCAGCACTATGGTATATGGCGGTACATTACAGTACATGTATAGCAGCACTATAGTATATGGCGGTACATTATAGTAAATGTATAGCAACACTATAGTATATGGCGGTACATTACAGTATATATATAGCAGCGCTATGGTATATGGCAGTACATGTATAGCAGCGCTATGGTATATTGTGGTACATTACATATATAACAGCGCTATAGTATACGCCGGTACATTACAGCACATGTATAGCAGCACTATGGTATATGTCGATACTTTACAGCACATGTATAGCAGCACTATGGCATATAGCTCGCCACGGCGCCATGTGTACAATCCACCCATGACTTCAGATTTTACACTTGGCGCCGTGGCGAGCGCCGCTATGCTGATTGGCAGCCAGCGTTCAGCGCTGACCAATCAGAATAGCGGCGCGCTCTATGGTGCGATACTTCAAATACACTGTACTCAGTGTATTTCAAATATGGCGGCATAGCGAGCACCGCTATTCTGATTGGTCGCCGCATTCAGCTTGGCGACCAATCAGAATAGCGGCGCGCTCTATGGCGCCACACTTCAAATACACTGAGTACAGTGTACTTAAAATATGGCGGCATAGCGCGCGCCGCTATTGTGATTGGTCGCCGCATTCAGCGTGGCGACCAATCAGAATAGCGGCGCGCTATGCCGCCATATTTGAAAAACACTGAGTACAGTGTATTTGAAGTATCGCGGCACAGAGCCCGCTGCTATTCTGATCGGTCGTCCCACTGAATGCGGCGACCAATCAGAATAGCGGCGCACGCTATGCCGCCAGATTTGAAATACACTGTACTCAGTGTATTTGAAGTTTCGCGCCATAGAGCGCGCCGCTATTCTGATTGGTCGCCGCATTCAGCGTGGCGACCAATCAGAGCAACGACGCACTCTATGGCGTGATACTTCAAATACACTGTACTCAGTGCATTTCAAATATGGCGGCATAGTGCGCGCCACTATTGTGATTGGTCGCCGCATTCAGCGTGGCGAAAAATCAGAATAGCGGCGCGCTATGCCGCCATATTTAAAATACACAGAGTACAGTGTATTTGAAGTATCGCGGCATAGAGCGTGCCGCTATTCTGATGGTCGCCACGCTGAATGCGGCGACCAATCAGAATAGCGGCGCGCGTTATGCCGCCATATTTGAAATACACTGTACTCAATGTATTTGAAGTTTCGCGGCATAGAGCGCGCCTCTATTCTGATTGGTTGCCGCATTCAGCGTGGCGACCAATCAGAATAACGACGTGCTCTATGGCGCGATACCTCAAATACACTGTGCTCAGTGTATTTCAAATATGGCGGCATAGCACGCGCCGCTATTCTTATTGGTCGCCGCATTCAGCGTGGCGAACAATCAGAATAGCGGCGCGCTCTATGGCGCCATATTTCAAATACACTGAGTACAGTGTATTTCAAATATGGCGGCATAGCGCGTGGCGCTATTCTGATTGGTCGCCGCATTCAGCGTGGCGACCAATCAGAATAGCATCGCGCTCTATGGCGCGATACTTCAAATACACTGAGTACAGTGTATTTCAAATATGGCGGCATAGCGCGCGCCGCTATTGTGATTAGTCGCCGCATTCAACGCGGCGACCGATGAGAATAGCGGCGCGCTATGCCGCCATATTTGACATACACTGAGTACAGTGTATTTGAAGTATCGCGGCACAGAGCCCGCTATTCTGATTGGTCGTCACACTGAATGCGGCGACCAATCAGAATAGCGGCGCACGCTATGCCGCCAGATTTGAAATACACTGTACTCAGTGTATTTGAAGTTTCACGCCATAGAGCGCGCCGCTATTCTGATTGGTCGCCGCATTCAGCGTGGCGACCAATCAGAGCAACGACGCGCTCTATGGCGCGATACTTCAAATACACTGTACTCACTGCATTTCAAATATGGCGGCATAGCGCGCGCCGCTATTGTGATTGGTCGCCGCATTCAGCGTGGCAAAAAACTCAGAATAGCGGCGCGCTATGCCGCCATATTTAAAATACACTGAGTACAGTGTATTTGAAGTATCGCGGCATAGAGCGCGCCGCTATTCTGATTGGTCGCCACGCTGAATGCGGCGACCAATCAGAATAGCGGCGCGCGCTATGCCGCCATATTTGAAATACACTGTACTCAGTGTATTTGAAGTTTCGAGGCATAGAGCGCGCCGCTATTCTGATTGGTTGCCGCGATACTTCAAATACACTGTACTCAGTGTATTTCAAATAT
The DNA here is from genome assembly GCA_033576535.1 of Allobates femoralis. Classification (NCBI taxonomy): domain Eukaryota; kingdom Metazoa; phylum Chordata; class Amphibia; order Anura; family Aromobatidae; genus Allobates; species Allobates femoralis. The sequence goes on along the minus strand of JARQOC010000002.1, from coordinate 340,603,234 downwards.
GGCGACATAGTGCGCGCCTCTATTCTTATTGGTCGCCGCATTCAGCGTGGCGACCAATCAGAATAGCATCGCGCTCTATGGTGCGATACTTCAAATACACTGAGTACAGTGTATTTCAAATATGGCAGCATAGCGCGCGCCGCTATTGTGATTGGTCGCCGCATTCAGCGTGGCGACCAATCAGAATAGCGGCGCGCTATGCCGCCATATTTGAAAAACACTGAGTACAGTGTATTTGAAGTATCGCGGCATAGAGCGCGCCGCTATTCTGATTGGTCGCCGCATTCAGCGTGGCGACCAATCAGAGCAACGACGCGCTCTATGGCGCGATACTTCAAATACACTGAGTACAGTGTATTTCAAATATGGCGGCATAGCGCGCGCCGCTATTGTGATTGGTCGCCGCATTCAACGTGGTGACCAATCAGAATAGCGGCGCGCTATGCCGCCATATTTGACATACACTGTACTCAGTGTATTTGAAGTTTCGCGACATAGAGCGCGCCGCTATTCTGATTGGTCACCACGTTAAATGCTGCGACTAATCACAATAGCGGCGCGCGCTATGCCGCCATATTTGAAATACACTGTACTCAGTGTATTTGAAGTTTCGCGCCATAGAGCGCGATGCTATTCTGATTGGTCGCCGCATTCAGCGTGGCGACCAATCAGAATAGCGCCACGCGCTATGCCGCCATATTTGAAATACACTGTACTCAGTGTATTTGAAGTATGGCGCCATAGAGCGCGCCGCTATTCTGATTGGTCGCCACGCTGAATGCGGCGACCAATAAGAATAGCGGCGCGCGCTATGCCGCCATATTTGAAATACACTGAGTACAATGTATTTGAAGTATCGCGACATAGAGCACGTCGTTATTCTGATTGGTCGCCGCATTTAGCGTGGCGACCAATCAGAGCAACGACGCGCTCTATGGCGCGATACTTCAAATACACTGTACTCAGTGCATTTCAAATATGGCGGCATAGCGCGCGCCGCTATTGTGATTAGTCGCCGCATTCAACGCGGCGACCGATCAGAATAGCGGCGCGCTATGCCGCCATATTTGACATACACTGAGTACAGTGTATTTGAAGTATCGCGGCATAGAGCGCGCCGCTATTCTGATTGGTCGCCACGCTGAATGCGGCGACCAATCAATATAACGACGCACTCTATGGCGCGATACTTCAAATACACTGTACTCAGTGTATTTCAAATATGACGGCATAGCGCGTGCCGCTATTCTAATTGGTCGCCGCATTCAGCGTGGCGACCAATCAGAATAGCAGCGCGCTCTATGGCGCCATACTTTAAATACACTGAGTACAGTGTATTTCAAATATGGCGGCACAGAGCCCGCTGCTATTCTGACTGGTCATCACACTGAATGCGGCGACCAATCAGAATAGCGGCGCACGCTATGCCGCCAGATTTGAAATACACTGTACTCAGTGTATTTGAAGTTTCACGCCATAGAGCGCGCCACTATTCTGATTGGTCGCCGCATTCAGCGTGGCGACCAATCAGAGCAACGACGCGCTCTATGGCGCGATACTTCAAATACACTGTACTCACTGCATTTCAAATATGGCGGCATAGCGCGCGCCGCTATTGTGATTGGTCGCCGCATTCAGCGTGGCAAAATCGCGGCATAGAGCGCGCCGCTATTCTGATTGGTCGCCACGCTGAATGCGGCGACCAATCAGAATAACGACGCGCTCTATGGCGCGATACTTCAAATACACTGTACTCAGTGTATTTCAAATATGACGGCATAGCGCGCGCCGCTATTCTAATTGGTCGCCGCATTCAGCGTGGCGATCAATCAGAATAGCAGCGCGCTCTATGGCGCCATACTTCAAATACACTGAGTACAGTGTATTTGAAGTATCGCGGCACAGAGCCCGCTGCTATTCTGATTGGTCGTCACACTGAATGCGGCGACCAATCAGAATAGCGGCGCACGCTATGCCGCCAGATTTGAAATACACTGTACTCAGTGTATTTGAAGTTTCACGCCATAGAGCGCGCCGCTATTCTGATTGGTCGCCGCATTCAGCGTGGCGACCAATCAGAGCAACGACGCGCTCTATGGCGCGATACTTCAAATACACTGTACTCACTGCATTTCAAATATGGCGGCATAGCGCGCACAGCTAATGTGATTGGTCAACCGCATTCAGCGTGGTGACCAATCAGAATAGCGGCGCGCTCTATGGTGCCATACTTCAAATACACTGAGTACAGTGTATTTCAAATATGGCGGCATAGCGCGCGGCGCTATTCTGATTGGTCGCCGCATTCAGCGTGGCGACCAATCAGAATAGCGTGCACTGTATGGCGCGATACTTCAAATACACTGAGTACAGTGTATTTCAAATATGGCGGCATAGCGCGCGCCGCTATTGTGATTGGTCGCCGCATTCAGCGTGGCAACCAATCAGAATAGCGGCGCGCTATGCCGCCATATTTGAAATACACTGAGTACAGTGTATTTGAAGTATCGCGGCATAGAGCGCGCCGCTATTCTGATTGGTCGCCACGCTGAATGTGGCGACCAATCAGAATAGTGGCGCGCGCTATGCCGCCATATTTGAAATACACTGTACTCAGTGTATTTGAAGTTTCGCGTCATAGAGCGCGTCGCTATTTTGATTGGTCGCCGCATTCAGCGTGGCGACCAATCAGAATAGCGGCACGCTCTATGGCGCCATACTTCAAATACACTGAGTACAGTGTATTTCAAATATGGCGGCATAGCGCGCGGCGCTATTCTGATTGGTCGCCACGCTGAATGCGGTGACAAATCAAAATAGCGGCGCGCGGTACAGCGGAAGATGCGGGCTGGCTCGCGGCTGGGCATAGCTCAGCCACGGCTATGTACGCCACGGAGCTCAGCGGCTCGCCAGCCGGGAAATGACCGGCTAAAGCCGGTCATCTCCCAGGCTGACTCGCCGCGGACCTCCGTGCCATAGGTAGCCGTGGCTGAGCTCCGGGCAGCTGCGAGCCAGTCGGGAGAAGACCGGCTAATGCCGGAGCTCGGCCCTAAGCGCAGCGGACCTTCCTGAGGTCCGCTCCGCTTAGGGGGAGCCGACTTCGGCTCCCGAGTACCTCGCGCCCGCTCCGTGCCCACCCATCGCCATTCTGATTGGTCGCTCGCTTGCGAGCGACCAATCAGATTCAAGCCGCGGCACGGCGCCATGTTTATAAATTTAAGAAGAAAAAAAAAAATATTTAAGATGGCGCCGTCTTGCACGGCGCTCTTTTCATTGGTCGACGCCAGGCGCGAGCGACCAATGAGAAGAGTGGGGCGGGGCACGGCGCCATATTTGAAATCCAAAGTTCCCGCTGGATTTCAAATATGGCGCTGTGCCCCGCCCCACTCTTCTCATTGGTCGCTCGCGCCTGGCGCCGACCAATGAAGAGAGCGTCGCGAAAGACGGCACCATCTTAAAAATTTTTTTTTACTGATTGGTCGCTCGCAAGAATGGCGGCGGCGGTACCGGGCAAATCCCGGCCGGCCCGGCACGGAGATCCCCGGCTCGCTCCACCGGCGCGAGGTAGCCGGGAGCCGAGGTCGGCTCCCGGCTACCTCGCGCCCGCTCCGGAGGTGCGAGGTAGCTGGGAGCCGAGGTCGGCTTCTGGCAACCTCGCGGCCGCTCCGTCCGCCGGAGCTCGACCCTTCCTGAGGTCCGCTCCGCTTAGGGCTGCCATCTTGGTCCACCCTGAGCGGGCGTAGGTGACGCTGGTGATGTCACTTATCTCCGGACATTTATCTCCGGACAGGACATTTACCTCCGGACAAAGCCACGGAAGTTGGCTTTTGTCCGGAAGTAGAATTCTAGGCAATTATATAATAGATATATATATACACTCATTGCAGAGATGATTAGAATTGCACACATGTCCAAATGTGCAACATTTAGAAGACGTCATGTGCCATTGTAGAAATTAGGAGCAATTCTCATCATCACCCCAACAAAGGGTAAGTAATAAATGTTCACCCATAATACCCCAATGTCATTGATTTCACTGATTGCTTAGAATACAATATTGATTTCAGGTGACAGAAATATCTGAGTACAGAAATCTCAGGATTTTAGGGTTTATACACAGGGAAGGATTTTGTAAGGATATCTGAGACTGCTCCACTGATCTAAATAGTAAGTTCAGAAATACGGTATGTACATGGATAGAATAGATGTCTAGTCAAAGAAAATGCCTAAATGTGGATGAAAGCTTTGGCTCATTTGTATAATCCTGTGCAATAATAAACCTGGAAAAAGGAAAGCTTAGCATTATGTATGCACATACAGTACATTTTATGACTTATTTTTCCATATACAACATAGGTATACTACATATCCATATTTATTAGGCAAGTAATTATTTTATCATCATTACTATGGTGCAGATAAACTACATCCTACAGTGTACATTAGAATCATTGCTGTTATAACAGACAAGTATTTTATTCAATAATATATATATATATATTTTTTTTAGAAAAAAACACTCACCCTCCTGTGTGTATTAATAATCCATGACATTGATTATTATCTTCAGTTTTCAGAACTCATTTACTGTTGGTAAAGACCAAGGATCGGTGAGTTCAGTGGGACCTTGTTCCAAGTCTTTCTATACAGTCCGGTAGGTGACTTACTTCCTACATCTCTGATGAATTCAGTAAAAAGAAAAATGACAGATTAATTGTACACTTCTCTCAAATTTCCAGTGAAAGCAGTTTAGGAAATCTCTACTGAGTACAAACGGTAATTTTATATTCCCTACTGTGTCAAAGACAATGCATTAAGTAAAATGCTGGAAACAGCACAGGGGTCCTACAAATAAAATGTTCTTTTCCACGTTTAAATACTGTGTGATATGAGGATATTTAAATAGATAGAATATATAGTCCATTATTAAAGTCTAAGGGCCGCTTTACGCAGGAAAAATAATAATTAAAAATTTATGAAAGTTACAGGTCACATAAAACAGGGTCACAAATCAAAATTTTGTTTTTATAAAGTGCTAAAAAAATGAATTACTAAAATATAATAAAAACTTATATAAGTTTGCGGTCATTGTTTTCATGATAGAGAATTGTGTAAAAAAAAAAAAAAAACCTTGAAAGTTAATTGGGTGCAATTTACAGATACCAGAAGGTACCTTGTTCATTTGTACCAACAATTGTATGCAAGTACAAACATCATGGGAGTGTCCAGCCATCATACAGCTCTGGAAGAAGATGGGTTCTACTGTATATTCCAGAGATGAACATGCTTTGGTCAAACATGTGCATATTAGCCCAATAACAAAAGCAAAAGACCTTATGAAGATGATGGTGGAAGCTGGTAAGATTGTGTCATTAAAGTCCATTTCAAATGCGGGTATGCCCGCTATAACTACACTGGGTTATTTCAGTGAAGGTCTGGCAACCTTCACTTGCTGACCTAAGTCAGCACACTCTTTCTTTAGGGTTACCTGTCAGAAGCTTTTTGTAGGCTTCACAGTCTGACCCCTGCCAGTTCTCACATTCAGGAAGACTGCCTTACTGGGATCACCGACTAGGGCCTGTGACTTCAATACACTGACTGCTGTTGTCAGTCCAAACCCTGAGAAGGGCTTCCTGAACTTTTACAGAGCCACCACAGGTTCTATACACATGGTCTCTTGACCGTATTCCTCCAGCAAGATGGTCAATTGCAAGCACAGAGACCATGTGATCAAATGAACAGTCTCTTTTTCTCTTATGAGATACACCCATGGATGGGAGGTATTTGTGTTAGCCAGACCTTTCCAGCATTGTGGCTAACCTGTAAACTGAGCCCTTACTACATTAACAACACTTGTGGAATTTACTAATCCCAGAGTAGACATTCTGGCTCTGCAATACATACTGGCCATTTGCAACGAAGCCAGTTGCTACCTCATAATAAATGAGGCAATCATTTAAAGTGCAAATAATAAAATCTAATACTGCCAACAAATTCAATATTGAAGTACATTATATTTTTTAAGAAAATGTTAAAAGCCCTGATTCCTGTCTATCAAGACCTCAACTTCCCATCCTATTACAGAAATGTTTTTTACTGAATACAATTACCAAAGTTTCCTTAGTATGGGAAGTGATGACTTGATCTGAGGGGCTTTCATCAGTTTCTCATACAAAGACAAGTTTGTAATTTGTGGCTAATTGGTCGACTGCTTGTTCTATGGACTCCATAAGATACTGTATGTGCAGGTGTATAGAAAAAAATCAATAGAAAAAAGCTTGTAAGTACTGTGCATGTTGTTTTTTCTTCAAAGCAACGAGTTGTAAGCAATAGAAAAGTACTAATATCTCAGAACACCTGTTTATGGTAGTAAATGGACACTAAACATGTTTTACCTTACGTTTTGAGTTTTCCAACATTACAATTATTGTGAATTTTCTTATAGGAATCTTGACGCAGTTGTCAAGTTGCCTCGCAGTTGTGCTTCTGCTCCATATGATACTTTTTTCAAAGAAATTTGGTACTGTTAAAGGGAACCTGTCAAGTAAGTTATGCCCCCAAACCTATCACTACCTCTCTCTCCCTGTAACTTCCTACCACATCCCTAACCATCCCTGTCTGACCTAAATATGAAATATAATGGTTGTAAAAAAAGCTTTTTATAACTTACATTTTCACCCATTATGTAGACATGTGGGTGACCTGTGGGTGACGTGTGGCATTCACTTCCCCTTGTTCTGCAGTATCATGCCCCAGTGCGTGTGATAACTAATTCACAAGTGCAGTCCCAAGTTCAAATCTGTTGGCGGTTCCTTACTGGTATTATTATTATTATTAATTATTATAGTGCCATTATATTCCATGGTGCTTTACATATGGAAGGGGCAAGCAAAGACATGTACAATGAGTAAGGACAAGCAAGTTTCACAGGTACAGAAGGGGAAAGGACCCTGTCCATCAGGGCTCACAGTCTACAAAGGATGGGTGAGGATACAGTAGGAGGGGGTAGAGCTGATCATGCGGTGGAGTGATGGACCAAGTTTTACTGTAGGTTGAAGGCTTGTCGGAAGAGGCGAGTCTTCAGGTTTCTTTTGAAGGTTTCCAAGGTAGGCGAGTGTCTGATATGTTGGAGGAGAGAGTTCTAGAGTATTGCGGATGCACGGGAGAAATCTTGTATGCGGTTGTGAGAAAAGATGAGAGGGGAGTGGAGAAGGAGCTCTTGAGAGGGTCGCAGTTTATGTAAGGGTAGGGATCAGGAGGCCATATTTGAGATGTATGGAGGGGACAGGTTGTGGCTTTGTATATCATGGTTAGGGTTTTTAACTAGGTACTCTGAGAGAAGGGGAGCCAGTGAAGGGCTTGGCAGAGGGGGGAGACTGAGGAGTAGCAGGGAGACAGGTGGATTAGTCAGGCAGCAGAGTGTAGGATAGATTGGAGTGGCGCAAGAGAACAAGCGGGGAGGCCAGTGAGCAGGAGGTTACACTAGTCGAGGCGGGAGATAATGAGGGCATGAACCAATGTTTTAGTAGCGTCTTGGTCAAGGGAAGTGCGGATCCGGGAAATGTTTTTGAGCTGGAGTTGGCAGGAGGTGGCGAGGGCTTGGATGTGAGGCTTGAAGGAGAGGGCAGAGTCGAGGATTACCCTGAGGCACCTAGCATGAGGGACTGGGTAGAGTGAGCAGCCATTAACAATGATGGGTAGGTCTGGTAGAGAGGGAGAGTAACTAGGGGGGAAGATGATGAGCTCAGTTTTGTCCATGTTCTGTTTTAGAAAGCAAGCAGAGAAGAAGGATGAGATGGCGGATAGACATTGTGGAATTTTGGATAGTGAGGAGGTGATGTCAGGTCCAGACAGATAGATCTGGGTGTCTTCAACGTAGAGATGGTACTAAAGACTGAAGACCTTGGGATGCGATGAGTTGTCCGAGGTTGAGGATGTAGATGGAGAAAAGTAGGGGTTGAAGAACCGAGCCATGGGGAACACCGACAGATAGGAGATAGGGCGAAGAGGAGGTGTGGGGGAGTGTGACGCTGAAAGTCTGGTTCATTAGGTATGAGGAGATCCAGAAGAGGGCCAGGTCAGTGATACTAAGAGATTCCAGGATCTGTAGCAGGATGGAATGGTCTACAGTGTCGAAGGCGGAAGATAGGTCAAGGAGGAGGAGGACAGAGCATGATGCTGATGTGCATAATTTCTGGACCTGCACAGTGTAGGGGTATATTGGGTAGAGTGGCCATCTCCAGAGCATGTGCAGTGTGCATTCTGAAGCCGGACAGCAATACCCAATAATCTCCCACAATGCACAGCACTGGAAATACCACACGCCTGTGCGTCATACCAGGAAAGATCTGCCCACAAATTTGAAACTCAGGACTACACTTCTGAATTAAATATCACTCCCACTGGGGCGTGATACCATGGAGCAAGGGGGGAGAATGAACCCAGAGTGAACGCCCACATGTCACTCACAGGTTGCTCACACGTCTACATAATAGGGAAAATGTAAGTTATAAAAAGCTTTTTTTACAACCATTATACTTCATATTTAGCTGAGACAGGAGTAATTAGTGATGTAGTAGGAAGCTGCAGAGACAGGCAGTGATTGGTTTGGGGGCATAAATGACCTGATAGGTTTGCTTTAAGGTATATTGAATCAATTATCATCTATGCACTACAGTTTTTTTTTTTTCTGCAATCTATAGTACCTTCATCACAGTCTTTGCTTGACCTCTTTACAGGCATAAGGTTCACTGTTTGGCATTTTTAGTCAACTTTTGGTACCAACCACTGCATACTGGGAACAATCCAGATGATTAAGCCTTTATACTTTGGCCTTTGTCAAAGTCACTGAAAGCCTTGTGATTGCCCTAACCTTTTCCTTCTGCCTGCCTAATATATCCCATTTCACAATAAGTGCACCTGTCATTTCATTCCTTGATTTTTAATGAGTTTTCTGGAGACAAATTATTAAAACATTGCAAAGCCTGTGAGAAATAAAGAAACTTCATAACTTACTTGTTTTTAAAATTCTGCTCTGTTCCTGAGCCGTAAAAGGTTTTACTACCAGCTCCTTACTTGCTAGTAAAGTCTCTTCAAAGCAGAGAGTATAGAGATCTCCTGTCTGTGTATTCAAGCACAGTCCTGCAAGCAGGAGGCAGGGCTTAGCCAGCAGATCTCAGAGCAATGTGCTCTGAACAGTGATCAAATAGAGGCATTTCCTGAGACCCTCCAGTAATTGGGGAATGTGTACAAGGAGGGAGAGCAGAATATAGCAAATATATCACTCATTGCCCACCTATAGCCTATGTGGAGCCGGTGTAAGTAGTTATTGTAATCTGCATGATGAAGATGGGATGCATTCATCTTGAGACTGCAGGATTGTCTCAAGTTAATGCATGCCAGTGACTCACCGTCAGCCCGTGGACTCCGGTTTAGACAGGCTGTAGCTCCTTCCTCCTTGTCACGGGTGGGCCGCGCCTGCCGGTAGTGGGGCCCGGTTGAGTGCAGATCAAAAGTTGAAGAAGTCTTGTAGGAACAGATTAAAGGGGTTAATTTATTCGTGACGCCACCTATGAGTAGTTTCGGTAATCGTTACCGACACTGCGGAACCTCCGGGGGATGGACAGCAGCAAGATGGAACGCTCCCCACAGGCTGAGCGGTGATCCCCGGAGGCTGGAGCTGCTTAAGGTGTTGTGCGGCAGCTGCGGTTACATTGTAGTGCGGACGGACAGTTCATAAGGAAGCACAGACACAGAAAGTCTCTGCAACAGGTCTTTACTGTAACCATCAGGCAGTACATGGTATACAGTTTACGGGTAGTGGACCGGGTGGACTCAGCAGTGATGGTGTCCCTTAGAGATCCGCAAGTGTCCCTCCATTCTAGCTAAGTGCTTTGCCATTATCGCCCAGGAATACCAGATCGGGTACGGGGAGGCTGCTTCAATGCCCTATCCAAGATGTACGTTGTGTATGTTTTGGGGAGCCTTGGATCCCTCGGTGGGTACACCGCTGGTTAGACGACTGGAAGTTGGCTGGTGGTGGGGTGCTCCTGTGAAGCTGCTCCTCCACGCTTCTGGTTCGCGTAGCAGAGGTGAACTGCTGCCAGCTTCGGTACCAGTGAACCGGCTGTGAGTTGGGCACGGGGGTATTTTGGAACCCGTGGTTAGTGATGCCCGATCCCGGTTGTTGAGGCCTCAGGTGCTGACACCCGACCGGTGACGGCCCGGGGGCTGCACGAGGTGCAGAGCCCCCGCTCCTACTCCAAGTTCAAGTTCTCTCTTCTCTCGTTCTAGACTCCTACTGACTAACTAAGTGTCTGTACTTCCTACACACTTCCCTAGCACTCCGCCCACCAGGACCCTGGGTTGGCCCTCTGTTCTAGGTGATGCATGCAGGGTTGGATCTCAAAGTTAACCAGATCACTGCTGTGTCAGAGAATATTGCGGCTGCATTTATGGCTGCAATACCCTCCTGTGACGCACTCGTTGCGGGGCGCCACACTCCCCTTTGGTTTAATACGCTTGTCCCCAAGCGTCACACTACCCACATTACAGAGGTTTTTTTATATTTTATAACAGGTAATACACTTTTATTAATGACAGGTCATTATTTTGCATAAAAGTGAAGCAGTAAAATAAACAGGTTAACACATTGCGCGGACCCGGCGGGCGGTCGGCTGTCCTTAGGTAAAAGTTCAGGCTGTGGCCGCCAAGTCGCGGTGTTATTTGCAAACAGAAAGAAGTCTCTTGGTGAAAAGTTCAGACAACAAAGTCACTTATGGAGGGCAGGGTTCCGGACTAGTATAGCGAACCACCTGTCACAGCATACATATCGCTCATAGGTTACAATGTCCCCTCTATATAAGTCTCGGTTAGGATGCTCTCGCGGTAGGTGCGATTCCACATCACGGCGCCCCACGAATACTTCAGTACTCACACCCTCCTCCCTTACGAATCCCCACCCGGTGGATAAGTTAAAGGTGCTCACCCGTCCGGTTTTACGGAACTCTTCAGGAAATGGAGGTTGGCGGCGGGCTTCAGCGCGGGCCTGCATGTTGGCGTGCAGCCGTGCGTGCCACTCCTCCCTTCGGATGCGACGTACCTCTTCGTCGGAGTGGTGCGGCGTGTGGATACAGTCACTACGGCGTGATGGTTGTTGAACGGCTTGAGTTTGGTGGGCAGTCTGGAGCGGAGCCCGGTTGAATGGAACCGGAGATGTTGCTGCGGCGGCACCCGACCAGTGTACCCGAGCAGATCGCCCGGCAGAAGGATTCTTGGTGTCTCCCCAGGCGAACCCGGTGTAGAGGTCCTCAGCTGGGCTGTAGGTCTCGTCGTCATCATCCACGATCTCTCCCTCGATGACTACGTCGGGCTGCTCGGCTGACGGAGATGATGGAACGGAATCCTCTGGGTCGATGGGTGGCTGTGCTGCAAAGTTCTCCTCGAGGTCGTCTTGCAGGGCTTCCAGGCTGCCTGCCTCTTCTTCTGTAGCAGCGGGAAGTGGTGTTTCGATCCCGGTCACCAGGTAGGCCTCGGTAATTGCAGAGGAGGCCTCCGGTTCAGGGGAGAAACAGGCGACAGTCTCGGAAGTGTGGAAACTAGTCGCGGGTTCCGCAAATGGAACCAGGTATATGTCGATTTCTTCGGTGGAGCGTATTGGAAGCTGCGGCTCAGGAACGGGGTCGGCTGCGATTTCAATCGCTGGAACGAGCTGAGCTGTGGCCTCCACTGGAATGATGCAGTCTATGGGCTTCATTGACGAAGCAGGACAGGTGGTGGGCGACGGTGAGGCGGTTGAGAAGCTGGCGACGTCGTCTGGGCCGGGAGAAGCTGTACCCGGTCGGCTCTGCTGCATCGCATGATGGAGTCTTCTGCCTAGGGTCGCACTCCAGCTGCGAATCGTCCACTCCACAGTCTCAAGTAACCGCACCCGGAGGTCTTGTAGAGCCTCTAGCCAAAAGTCGGGGCTGCCGTCTATGGTAAGGGCAGGACCCGGACCCGGTTGGCCTATGGCTGCTCTGGCCTCCGCCTCGACCTCCCGCATTAGATCTTGGAGTCTCGTGCTGGCCATTCTCTTCTTTAGAGGGGAACCACACCCGTTCAACCGGTAACCGTTCTGGTAGAGAGCTGGTGAAGAAGGTCTGCGACACTCCCATTTCCTGTGGGCTTTTTGTAGTCCAATTGTGGGAAAAGTCTTTGGGGTCCGCCCCTATGGTTGATTCGAGCAATCAGGGCGGACAAAGAGTTTGGCGCCTTTGCCTTTAGCCCTCCCACGATGAGGGGCGGTGGCTCACCCCTGGGCTTGCACGTGGCGGATCCTTATGGCGGGAACGCCATCTTGGGCACCATCTTGGCCCACGGGGAAAAGGTGGGAAAGTTCTTTTAGGGACGAACATAGTCCAAATTGTAGACATTAAAGTCATTTTTAAGCACATTATACCCGTTAGGGAACGGGCCTGCTCGTATCCTGTTCGTGACGCCATTTTCTGACTCACCGTCAGCCCGTGGACTCCGGTTTAGACAGGCTGTAGCTCCTTCCTCCTTGTCACGGGTGGGCCGCGCCTGCCGGTAGTGGGGCCCGGTTGAGTGCAGATCAAAAGTTGAAGACGTCTTGTAGGAACAGATTAAAGGGGTTAATTTATTCGTGACGCCACCTATGAGTAGTTTCGGTAATCGTTACCGACGCTGCGGAGGCTGGAGCTGCTTAAGATGTTGTGCGGCAGCTGCGGTTACATTGTAGTGCGGACGGACAGTTCATAAGGAAGCACGGACACAGAAAGTCTCTGCAACGGGTCTTTACTGTAACCAGCAGGCAGTACATGGTATACAGTTTACGGGTAGTGGACCGGGTGGACTCAGCAGTGATGGTGTCCCTTAAGGTACCGTCACACAGGGAGATATCTCCGGCGGCAACTGAGGGGCATGGCCAGGTTGCGGCGACATCGCCGGAGAGTTGCCTCGTGTGACAGGGCGATAATCAGGGGAAAAATCGCCTGAGTAACATCGCCAGGTTTCCCAACAATGTTGGGAAACCTGGCAATGTTGGTCAGGCGATCATGCCTGATCGCCCTGTGTAACGCGGCAACCTGCAATGTTGCGGGCGATTCCGCCTATCTCCAACATTGCGAGTTATCGCTCGCTGGGTTGCTGGGCAACCCAGCGAGCGATAGCCGCGGCAACTAGCCGGCGACATCGCCGGTAAGTTGCTCAGTCTGACATCTCACCGGCGATGTTGTCAGGGATGCGCGCTCCCGCGATCGCCGGCAACATCGCCGGCGATATCTCCCTGTGTGACGGTCCCTTTAGAGATCCGCAAGTGTTCCTCCATTCTAGCTAAGTGCTTTGCCATTGTCGCCCAGGAATACCAGATCGGGTACGGGGAGGCTGCTTCAATGCCCTATCCAAGATGTACGTTGTGTATGTTTTGGGGAGCCTTGGATCCCTCGGTGGGTACACCGCTGGTTAGATGACTGGAAGTTGGCTGGTGGTGGGGTGCTCCTGTGAAGCTGCTCCTCCACGCTTCTGGTTCGCGTAGCAGAGGTGAACTGCTGCCAGCTTCGGTACCAGTGAACCGGCTGTGAGTTGGGCACGGGGGTATTTTGGAACCCGTGGTTAGTGATGCCCGATCCCGGTTGATGAGGCCCCAGGTGCTGACACCCGACCGGTGACGGCCCGGGGGCTGCACGAGGTGCAGAGCCCCCGCTCCTACTCCAAGTTCAAGTTCTCTCTTCTCTCGTTCTAGACTCCTACTGACTAACTAAGTGTCTGTACTTCCTACACACTTCCCTAGCACTCCGCCCACCAGGACCCTGGGTTGGCCCTCTGTTCTAGGTGATGCATGCAGGGTTGGATCTCAAAGTTAACCAGATCACTGCTGTGTCAGAGAATATTGCGGCTGCATTTATGGCTGCAATACCCTCCTGTGACGCACTCGTTGCGGGGCGCCACACCAGTTAAAGTGGGGATATGTTAAGAGGGAGAAAATGTGAGCAGAAGCTTATCCATCTTCAGACTGTATAGAAGTCTTAAAATGGTGCTTTGTACAGGCAGTGGGGGCACTAAGGGTGGGAGTGTGTAAGCTGTGGGGAAGATATAGAATTGGCAGAAAATTGATATACAAGCAACAATGCATCAGTTACACTGTTTAATTTATTTAGTGTGGCATACTGATTAGAGTATACAGTAAATATAAATGAGAGGCAAAGAATTCCTGAATATTATACTGGCACATAACATCTATTATCACACCCATGTCTGGTATTCGTGTTCGAGTAAAAGATGTCAATTATGGTAATAAGTGTGAAGATTCAGTTTGATACCCTGGCCCTGTATCTGAATACCTGGCCAAAACAGGGTGATTTATTGATGCCCTCCTAGTACATATACACATGACTGCCTCACATTTATCCCTTCATTCATGACTAATCTGGTAATACAACTGTTAAGGGGGATGTCCTCTACTCAGACAACCCTATCTCAACCAGAATATTTGCACCAGTAAAATAACTGCACTTATACTCACCTTTGGTGCCGACGAAATACCAGCAGTGTTAGCAATCATTCTCCCGGGGTTCACGTGAGATTATTAAGTCCCCACGCCTAATCAGCACTGCCTTTCAAATCAGACATTAAGATGAAGTCAGAGCTGTTGGCAGCCCACTCACTTTCTCTTGATGTCTTATACATCGGAATTTGGGAACAGGTAGGCAGCAATAATAGGGGGCAGGGCTCAAACGACATCATAATCTTACATGAGTCCCGGAATAGTGAGTGCCGACACTGCTGGAACAGCACCAGCACCAGAGGTGAATGTAATGGTACCTTTACATGCGGCAACATTTCTAGGGTTTCCGCAGGTAACTTACTGGCTGCAGTGAAATCATGGAGACATTATTCCATTTGTACACAGCAACAAGATAGAACCATGTCTCCATGATTTCACCGCAGCCAGTAAGTTACCTGTGCATAAGCTAGAAATGTTGCCGCGTGTAAAGGTACCATAAGTGTTGTTATTTTACTAGATGCAAAGATAGGGATTGTGAAGGGGTTGTCTGACTAGTGGACAACACCTTTAATTTGGGGATTGGGAATAAGGATATAACCCCCCAAAACAAGCACATGTTTATTTTTTTTCAACAAGAGTATAAAAAATGTAATTTTTTTAGGTTTTTACTATTATCAACAAATGCCATTTTTCTGGCTTGTATGTAGACAAAATAATAGAATTAATTTTATCCAGTTGATGGCCGACTGCCATTTGTTATACCTAGAAATAAAGCTGATGTGATCTGTTTTGTTGTTCTGCAGATCAAATTTAATTACATTCCCTTTGTTCTTGTAAAGAACAGGGATAATTAATAATATCTACAACACACCTGCAACCAAAGGATATGTACTCCGAGAAAGAAATGGTAAAAATCATTTGCTTAACTGAAATCAAACATTGCAAGAAATAATTTGTTATAAACTGACTCCTCTGCATCATACATTTAATCACTGATCATCAGGAATACTAATCTCACAAACTCAACCCTCTCCCTGTCTGATCACAATCTGCTGACCTTCTCCGCCCTCTCCTCCCCTACTACATCACCTCCTCTCCGCAAACTTGATCATCCCCGCAGAAACCTAAAACACATTGATCTACACTCACTCTCAGAATCCCTTCTCCCTCTCGCCAACATAACATCTATACGTGACACAGACACTGCCACCACCCTCTACAACACCACATTAACCAAGGCCCTCGACATAGCAGCCCCCCTCACATATCACGCTCCACGCACTAATAGGCAACCCTGGCACACCACCCTCACTAAAGACCTGAGACGGGCATCCAGGGTCGCCGAGAGGCGATGGAAAAAAATCACCTTCCACTGAGCATTTTGCACTGTTCAAACAGTCCCTCATCGCCTTCAAGACTGCACTTGCCACCGCCAAACAAACCTTCTTCTTATCCCTAATTACCTCCCTGTCCCACAATCCCAAGCAACTTTTCAAAACCTTCAATTCCTTACTCCGCCCGCCTGCTCCCCCTCCCTCTCCCCTTATCTCTGCAGAAGACTTTGCCTCCTTCTTCAAAGAAAAGATTGACAGAATCAGAGACAGCTTTGATCCACTGTCCCCACAGCCTCCCCTTTCACCTATACTGCCCTCTACTTCCATCAACTGCTTCCCCCCTATAACTGAAGACCAGCTCTCCTCCCTCCTGTTAAAATCACACCTCACCACCAGTGCCCACGACCCGCTCCCATCCCACCTCATTCCCAACCTCACCTCCGTTATCATCCCAGCCCTAACTCATCTTTTAAACCTATCACTTACCACTGGCACCTTCCCCTCAGCCTTCAAACACGCCTTGATCACACCCATCCTCAAAAAACCCTCCCTCGATCCCACAACTGTCTCCAACTACCGTCCTATATCTCTCCTCCCTTTCACCTCTAAACTACTTGAACAGCATGTCCACTCTGAGCTGTCCTCTCACCTCTCCTCCTGCTCCCTCTTTGACCGCCTGCAATCTGGCTTCCGACCCCTCCACTCCACTGAAACAGCCCTGACCAAAGTCACAAATGACCTACTGACTGCCAAAAGCAAGCGCCACTACTCTGTTCTCCTCCTCCTCGACCTGTCAGCCGCCTTCGACACTGTTGACCACTCCCTTCTACTACAGATCCTGGAATCTCTTGGCATCACGGACCTTGCCCTCTCTTGGTTCTCCTCATACTTAACGGACCGCACCTTCAGCGTCACCCACTCCCACACATCCTCCTCGCCCTACCCCCTATCTGTCGGGGTCCCTCATGGCTCGGTTCTTGGACCATTACTGTTCTCAATCTACACTCTCGGTCTAGGGCAACTCATTGAGTCCCATGGCCTCCAATATCACCTCTACGCCAACGACACCCAAATCTACCTGTCTGGTCCTGACATCGCTTCCCTTCTATCCAAAATTCCACACTGCCTGTCTGCCATCTCATCCTTCTTCTCTGCTCACTTCCTTAAGCTGAACATGGACAAAACCGAGTTCATAGTCTTTCCCCCAAGACGCTCCCGCTCACTACCTGACCTATCCATCGTCGTCAACGACTGCTCTCTCTTTCCAGTCCCCCATGCCAAGTGCCTCGGGGTTATCCTTGACTCTTCCCTCTCCTTCAAGCACCACATCCAGGCCCTCGCCACCTCCTGCCGACTACAGCTCAAAAACATCTATAGGATTCGCACTTTCCTTGACCACGACACTGCTAAAACCCTTATTCACGCTCTCATCATCTCACGCCTCGTTTACTGCAACCTCCTGCTCACCGGCCTCCCTAATACCTCCCTTGCACCTCTCCAATCTATCTTGAACTCCGCTGCCCGCCTAATCCATCTGTCTCCCCGCTACTCCCCTGTCTCCCCCCTCTGGCAAGCCCTTCATTGGCTCCCTGCTTCCCAGAAATCCCGGTTTAAAATATTAACCATGACATACAAAGCCATTCACAACCTGTCCCCTCCATACATCTCTGACATGGTCTCCTGTTACCTACCCTTACGCAACCTACGATCCTCCCAAGAGCTTCTCCTCTACTCCCCCCTCATCTCCTCTTCGCACAACCGCATACAGGATTTCTCCCGTGCTTCACCCAGACTCTGGAACTCACTGCCCCAACACATCAGACATTCTCCTACCCTGGGAACCTTCAAAAGAAGCCTGAAAACCCACCTGTTCCGCCAAGCCTACCACCTGCAATAAGACCCAGTCCACCACACCGCCTCATGACTGGAATTTCCCCCTCCTACTGTATCCCCACCCGCCCCTCGTAGACTGTGAGCCTTTGTGGACAGGATTTCTCCCCTCTTGTTTCTGTATTACTGAATTGTCCACATTAATTGTTACTTGTATTGCTACTATGTTACTTGTCCTAGTCTGCCCTTTTTAACATGTAAAGCGCCATGGAATATAATGGCGCTATATAAATTAATAATAATAATAATAGGCTGCCGTCACCTACAAAATGTTTCTTGGTTGAAATAATTTTGACGGTTGCTTCAATATCATCGTTCTTGGCAGCAGACCCTCCTGAGTAAAAAAAGATGTGTTGACAAGAACAATTCTATTCTATGCGCACAGAGCCATTATGTTAGCGATTGTTCTATCTACAGAAAAGTGTCTACACAGGCTACTAAATGACCAACACTTGGCTTACAGAAAGTAATATTAGTGGCCTAGAAGACTGACTCATCCATACCCTAAACTACTCTGGGTCAGAGGAATTTTGGCTAATTGTGCACAATCATTGTGACAAACATTTGTTGGAATTTTCTTGACGAATGAGCAAATCACTTGCTAGTTGGGAGAAATGGTATTTTGTTTTGCTTAATGGGAATCTATCATAAGAATCAACCATCCTAAGCCATCTGTATGTGCATGCAGGCCGCAGAGTGTTGAATAAATTATAACTTGATATTATAATACAATATCGTATTCCAAAGAAATTCACATTCTTCTAAGGCTGGTTTCACACTGCAGTTTTTCACTGATTAGTGCCCATCAGTGTTTGTGTGCCAAAACCAGGAGAGGAACCAGGAGAGGAACTTACAGAGAAAACCTATAACTGAAAGATTGACACCTGTTCTGAGTTTTGGAGACACTCCGGGTTTTGGCACACAAACTGGATGGACACTGAACAGTGAAAAACTGCAGTGTGAAGCCAGTTTTAGTATTAATTTGCTGTTAAGCTCCATGGGCAAGACAGAAATCTATCAGAGATCTGCCTCTGGGGTGTGTATCTGTCTGATGCGGCCCAATTATAAGCAGCCAGCAGCAACATGGGAAAGAAGAATGTGGAACAGGTGAATGTGGTACGGCAGCTCATCACAGATAACCTGCTGTAAAGTAACCTTGCGCATGTGCAATGCGCATCGCGTGGTCGTCGATACACCCAATGGGTGTACCGACGTCATGATAGCCGGATATGACGCGATTAGCGTCATAACGGCTAATCCGCCCTTGGAGGGGGCGAGGAACATCCCAAAGGATTATCTCACCCATCGGGGCGTAGAGGCGGCAGAAAGAAGCCACAGGGAATGCCCTGTGTGACTTCTCAAGAGCACAGAAGCCTCACATGAGGAGGTAACAAAGGCGCTTTTTGAAAGTTTATAAATACACAATTTTGACAAAAAGGGATAGGTAGAATAGGATAATTAAGGTGCAAGGACAGGTATTAAAAGGCTGGGGGGTGATTTTTAGGGGTCAGGTTCCCTTTAAGGGGTTGTTTCGATTTTATAAATGAGTCAATTGGAAAGCACTTGTAAAAACAAAGAACTTTACAATGTACCGTACCCTTATTTCATTCAAAAACAGAAGAACAGTCTGTCAAAGCGGTAACTGATCAGCAGTGGTCATCATGATGATGATCCAAGAGGAGCTGTGCTGGGTCAGTGAATATTTTTGTTTCATTTTTACTTTTGCTTTATTTGCACCATCCTCAGTCCATTAATAAAGTCTTTAAAGGCAATATGTCAGCAGATTTTTGTTTGCTATGTAATATGAGTGCACCATGATGTAGGAGCAGAGAGACTGATCCCAGCAATGTGTCACTTACTGAGCTGCTCAGTGTAATTTTGATAGAATCTCAGGATTCTCTGTTGTAAATGTAGCAGTGGTCAGAATGTTGAGGCCTTTGTAAGGGGTACTTCACACTAAGCGAGATCGCTGATACATCACAGGTTTTGTGATGCAACAGCAATCTCACTATGTGTGACATGTAGCAGCGACCAGGCCCCTGCTGTGAGATCCCCGTGTTGTAATGGCCTGGACCATTTTTTGATCATCGGGCTTTCGCTGGGCAGCATGCATCGCTGTGTTTGACGGGGACAACGACCAACAATCTCAATACTACGCCCTAGAGTGCCAGGGTCCCAACAACCGCCGTATCGTTGCTGCGTCACTGGTGAGATCCGACTGTTTGACATCTCACTAGTTACCATGTAGCGTCGCACCAGCGATGCCTACCAGGTCGTATCATTGTCGGGATCGCTGGAGCATCGCTAAATGTAACAGGACCCTAACACCAGCCACACTATTAATTAACAGCATCCTGTGTACACTGTCAATCAGTGGAGTGAGCTGGGTATCACAGATTAGGCTGATTGACCTGCACAAGTTATGTAGTGATAATCTCCTGCTATTAATACACTGACTGGATGAAAGCTACAGTACACAACCTAATAAGTGACACATCGTTGTAATCAGTCTTTCTAGTCCTGATTTCCTATTTGCAATAATTGGATGACAGATTACCTTAAAATGTAGTGAACAACCTCTGTAAAGCAAGAAAATAAGTCTCTCTAAATTTTGCCCACTTCTCACTCCACTTTTAAAATGTTGAAGAGAGTAAAAGTCACAAATTGTAGAACATCTATGATGTGCGCGATAATCTTCAACTTTGTAGCTATAGTAATCAAACACTAAATTCCCCCCTACTGTTTCAATGAAGACACAGTAGACCACATTTACAGAACTAAGCAGGTTAAGCCAGTTTTTGGTGTGGTGCAATTTGCAAAAAGGATTGAGACTTTCCTTGTTTTGCAATGTCTCCTTACTTAAAACTCACCACTCTTTATAAATGTAGGACAATATCACTTGTAACACTTGTGGCTCCGTACTTTTAGGCTGTCCCAAGTGTCTTTTCTCTAGTAGTACAGTCACCTTACATATACATGTCTATCTCAATGAATTAGAATATCATCAAAAAGTTAATTGCAGTAATTCAATACATAAAGAGAAAGGTATATATTATATAGAGTCATTACAAACAGAGTGATCTATTTAAAGTGCTAATTTCTGTAAATGTTGATGATTATGGCTTAGAGCCAATGAAAACCCAAAGGTCATTATCTCAGAAAAGTAAAGTATGGAAAATGAAAGGTGTGAGAGATAAATATTACCTAAATAGGTATCAGAGTCTCACCTTGTGTGGTTGTGAGAGTCACAACCACTATAAAAGCATATCAAGACTGCTGCAGTCCCCATCATGGTGCATATAGAGTAGGGAGGATGAAGGGTTAAATACCATGCTGCCATATTCCATGACACATCAAAGGGTAAATATAACATTGATTTATTAGTGAACGCATTTCAAGGATCCCTGGCTCCTTCCTCAGGACAAATCAATACCATATTGCTATGTTTCAGGGCGTTTTAGGGAGCATTGAAATATGTTGACTAATAAATCAATATTATATTCACCCTTTGATATCTTGTGGAATAGGCAGCACGGTTTTTAACTTTTCATCTTCCTTACTTTAATTTTCTGATATAATGACCTGTAAGCCATAATAATCAACATTTAGAGAAATAAATACTTGGAACAGATCACTTTGTAATGACTCTATGTAATGTATGCGTTTCACTTTTTGTATTGAATTACTAAAAAAATGATCTTTTTGATTTTTGATGATATTCTAATTCATTGAGATGCACCTGTATATATACTGGTATACATTTTGCCTTAAAGACTGATCTACCACATTCGTACTTTAAGTGTTTGGTAACCAATACGCCCGCATCACTAATGTATCCATCTAACACATATCCATGTGTATTTATAGCCTTAATATGAATTAGAAAAAGCAGCAGAATTGTTCCCTATATTTCCATAGATCTAATGAATTCATACATTTATAGAAAAGTCATTGTACTTACCAAAGCTTTTCACCTGCTCACACTGTACTTTTATGTATATGTGACTTATCAGGCAGCATATTGGTTTTCCTGTCGCTGTGATGAAGCTTTTGTACCAGCAGCTGTTCCCAGTCTAATGATGCCGTTACCATCTCTCCAACCCACTGGAAATTGCAAAATACTTCCCTGAACATTAAGCACACATGACAAAGCAGGAGGAGGGGGGACAATAGACCCACACAAAAAAAACAACTGATGATGGTATCATTACGCTTCCAGGATAAGTTTGCAGCAATTTTATATTTACTTTTTCTAAAGAATCGATAAGTACCATCTCATGCTTAGCATTTTATGATCATCTTTTGGCGACACAGAAATGGGTTAAGTTTACTTCTGCTTTATAGGAGAGAGCATAGATTAATTAGCAATAATTAAAAATGGATAAACAGTTGCGTGCTCCCTATAAGACCGATGTACCCAATAAACCAAGCACATTTTTTCCTTCTGTCTTAGGACAGGTATGTATATTTGTGTCTTACATCCACATTACTTGGTTTTCTTGACCTTGTATGAAAAAAACAATAAAACAAAAACTGGAACAGTGAGTGGTGTCCAGTCCTCCTGCCTCTGTGAGATACCTTCCCATGCTGTGGAACTGGGTCCTCAGGGGGTGATCTCTTCAGAAGTGGAAGGAGAGCAGGGTATGTATAAGTACAGCTGAGCTACAGCGGTATCTAGTTTTACTCTGATGCATGTGCGGTCTACTCATACTACATGGCTGGCCTTGCGGTGGTCGGCACCTGTGCAAGTTTTCCCTGTTATCACAGACCTGCAGTGTTCAAATTCCAAGCACGTGTCGAGCCCCAGGCTCGGGGAGTACTCGGGTATCAGGCTCAGAGGGGTTCACGGAGATGTCACGGGTGGCGGCGCCTGAGCCCTTGGCCTGGGTGATACTTCAAAGAGGGGTTATGTACAGGGGATAAGAGTTTGTTGTCTCATGACACCACCTGTAGTACCTGGTGACGGGTCACCAGCGCCGCCATAGTCCTCCAGAGCGTGATGGTACTGCGGCAAGGGTGGCAAAGCTCCCTACAGGTGGAGCTGGTCCTCCGGGGCAGCGTTGCTGAAAGCAACAGGTTGAATTTTGGTAGCACAAAGACACGGGGGCAAAGTCACTCTCCCGGGTACTTTACTGTAAACAGTCAGCAGCAGTATACAATGTCCACAGGTCAGCAAGATGTTAAACAAACAGGTAGTTTTATGGGTGGCTGCAAGTGGATGCCAGGTGGTATGGAGGTACCCGTGGTATGCCTTAGTTGACGAACCCGTGTCCTTTCTTCCCCACCTAGGATTAGTCCAGACCCATTTAGTTCTTGAAGGTACTTTAGGGGCTCCCCTCCCTCACAGTGAAGAAGCAAGTGGACTGCTCCGTGTGGCAGGGTGCTGCAGCCGGTGAACAGACCGCAGCAACCAGTTGCCGACTTTAGAGCTGGACTCTGGCCGTGTTCTTGGTTCTGGCGTTCCTGTAGTGGACTGGGGAAGCTCCCTGGAGTATGGTCGCTCCACGCTGGGGTTCCCTCTTTGTCTCTCGGGCCCAGACTCACATGTCAGGCACCCTCTCTCAGGATCCCCATAGGATCCCCTTTCATCTTTCCTCAGGATCAGCCAGGAGCTGTCCTGTTAGACGTCTCGACTCGCTCTACACCCCTCCTCGACTACTCTCCAGCTTTCACTAACTACCTCTTTGACTCCCTCTAGAGGTGACTATATCCCTCCCAGGAGTAACCTCTCACCACTATTCTAGTGTGGGAGTGCAGGAATGGGTCCCACCCACCAGTCCAGCATCCACTTGCAGTTGGGGAAAATTACACTGCTTTTATGAGTGTAACACCCCGGTGTGACGCCTGACCATCGAGGGCGCCAAACATGGTCTTCACTTCCTTGATCACCCTGACTGTCCTCGCCCATGATTCAGCCAGAAGATATTGCATCATATCGAGTGGTTGGGCTCCTAGCTTCCCAGCTTTATTTTGTAATTGTCCTGCTATGAAGCAATGTGCTAGGCAGCTTCTCCTCATATATGTTGTTTTTTTTCTTTTTTTGATACAAAGGGCAAAGCCTAAGGGACTCGGCAATTGGAGCCGAAAATTATACCACAGACCGGTGCTCATGTGAACAATCCCTACCAGATAAGTATGATCAGGACACTAGGAATGCATAGTCCCAGATGGCTGTTTCTGCTCCTGCCACAAATTAAGCCATGTAGTTCCTAAATTGGTTGAAGTGTCAGCTCTTTGATGTCTTCAAGTCCTTTGTTCTTAATCTTGGAAAAAAAAACGCAAGCCAAAATCTCTTGTTTAAAAGTCATCAGAAGAATCAGATATGGTTATTCTCTCTGTAGGGAATATTCTTACGGATGACTCTGACTTCATATCTGAAGATCTCTATCTATCCCATAAAGAGGGTACTTTTAAACTTTTTAAATCGGTTAAGTCTATGGTGGAGTCAGATAAAGTGTCTCAAAATGAATTGAAAAACATATTGTTTTGTCGTCTTAAGAAGAAGGAAAATGATTTCCTCCCCTGGTTATGAACTGGCAGAAACCTGAGAAGATCGTGGATCCTGGTGTTCAATTCTGTTTACAGATATAATGGTAATGATTTTCAAGACAGGGATTCTCCTATGGAAGTTGACCTAGCAGCAGCCAGATTGTCCAAAAAAAATCTATATTTCCAAAAAGTCTTCAGTTTTATTAAGAGATACCATGATGGAAACAAAAGCAGATGCAATACTAAAGAAGGCCTAAGCATCATGAGCTTTAGGGCACGCTAACACTAGCGTATAAAAAATTGGTACAATTTTCATTCAGAAAGGTTGCGTATTTCATTCCGTATGTCAGTTTATGTAGGAAAGGAGGGCACTACTAAGGTATTGAGGGATCTATCCTTTGCAAACCACAAATAGGAAAATATAACCAAGAAAAAAAAGGGTATGCAAAACAAGAATGGTCATCACAGTAAATATGGACATAAATTTTATTAAAATGCCAACAGGCTAAAAGGGTAAGCTATATGAAATAGCGATAATTCACAGGGCCAACTGACCAAGCAGAAGACAGTACAAGAGCAAGGTGTATCTGTCATGCCATGACAAGACAACAAGGGTTCCTTCAGACACCAGGAAATCCCTGACGAGCTCAGCCACACAAGGAAATACCGGGGACACAACAATAGTGCATCCTGACGGTAGGGAGAGGTGGAGGGGCCACCACCAATATTCACTTGAGGCTGAACTCTAGCCTCCCTGTTGACCCTATATGAGTTCCTTCCCCCCGCCACTATGCAAGATAGCTAGTCCCTTGCTAGCCCTGAACTTACCCCTCAAGAGTGAGATAGCCAGCGAGAGTGCTAGTCCTAACTAATAAAACACCAGGCAATGAAGATAAACAGGCGAATAACAAAAAGGATGTACATCTATCTTCATGGCTACAGTCAGACATCAGAACTGCAGCCAGAAATGCTTCCGACAGATGAAATACAAGGCAGCCAGAACTCCAGCTGTGGCAAGTAAGGGAATGAAAATTCTCTTTAATCAGCACCCTCTGGTCGTACATGGGGTTATTAAAAAGTGGGAAGTGTGGTTACCAGCTGAAAGTAATCTCACAAATCTTTGAATTTTCTTCAAAATGCAGAAGAGATCAGCTAGAGTGCCCAAGGGTTTGGGATTCATTTAGACCCATTGACTTTATTACCCCATTTAACAATCAGTGGGAGGACATTACACATATCCTAAACACTAACTGGGATATCCTTCACAGTAATTTGAGACTGCATCATTTTCTGTCTATAAGCACCACGCTGATAGCAAGGAGGGCTATGAATTTGAGGGGCCATCTTACGTCTATCGGTTTCAAGACTCTCCAGAGATATTAGAATTACAGGCTTTTTTTTGCCTGTGGGGATTGCTCAATATGCCCTTTCCTTATTGATTTTGATTCTGTCTCCCTTCTTCTCCCTCACAGATCTGTGCTCAGGCCTTTCTTAATTGCTGGTCTTGAAACCTTTTTTATGCTATTATCTGTGCTTGCCCCAAGGTGTAGGTCAGTCAGACAATACAAGGACTGAGACGTCAGGTCCAACAATAATCTCCAACATTAACACCGCAAGCAAAGACTTAGGCCCAGATCACATCACGATTTTGGAGCTTCCGAGTGTATCTGTTTCAAAACGGATACACTAGGATCCAAAATCGGATCCCATGTGTTCCTATGGGGCTCGGATCAGATCGGATGTGTGCCTTTTGACATCCGATTTTGGCACCATCCGATCCTGTCCGATTTCATCACGGACACAAAAACGCAGCCTGCTGCGTTTTTATGTCCGAGAATGAAATCGGACAGCCTCGGATCAGAGCTAATCCGAGCCCCGATAGTATAGAAGCCTATGGACATCGGATCCGAGCTGAACTCGGATCCAATGTCAGCTCCGTGTTTTATGTACTGAGCATGCCCAGAGGCAGTGGTCAGTACATATAATTAACCCTATCTGTCCCTGTCACTCCCTATCTGTCCCTCCTCTATCTCTGCTCTTCCTCTTCTTTATGCTCTCCCTGTCCTTTCCCCTCGTCCTTCACCTGTGCTCTCCCCTCCGGAATGTAAATAAAATAAAAAAAATCCTCTCTGAGGATACTTTACCTTCCGGCGACTGCAGGGCTGTGACACAGTGTCTTCTGCTGGGTGAAGGACCTCTCCTGATGTCACAGAGCCGGTCACCTGACACATCAGGTGATCGGCTCTGTGACATCACCACAGGATCTTCACCCAGCAGAAGACACTGTGTCACAGCCCTGCAGTCGCCGGAAGGTAAAGTATCCTCAGAGAGGATTTTTTTTATTTTATTTACATTCCGGAGGGGAGAGCACAGGGGGGAGGAGCATAAAGAAGAGGGAGAGCAGAGATAGAGGAGGGACAGATAGAGAAGAAGCAGGGACAGACAGGGACAGGCAGGGAGAACAGGATCCACACGGATCCTGCATAGACACGGATCAGATAGCTATTTGCCATCCGAGTGCAGGGATCCGTGTGGATCCGTGCCTGTCCGTGGGATCCTCCTTTCAAATCGGATCCCACGGACAGGCACAAAATCGTGATGTGAACCGGGCCTAAGGGTGCTTTCACATCACGTCTTTGTTGGATCCGTGGCTGTCCGTTGTAAAACAGACAGCCACAGATCCGATTTGGCCCCCATGTTATCCTATGGGGGTTGGATCGGATCAGATTTGGCCTAATTGCCATCCGATTTTGTGGGATCCTATTTGTGTCCGACTTTTTGCTGTAACCAAAATCAGAGACTGCCATTAGGCCAAATCCGATCCTCAGCCTTTAACATGGGGGCGTATGAGCGCGGGTCCGAGGAAACAGCTGAATGTTCCTTGGACCCGATTTAAGTGTACTGAGTATGCTCAGTACACTAAAATTGCCCCTAACCGTCTACTTTCACTTCTGCAATGTATATACATACATTGGAGAAGTGAAATTAAGTAAAAGAAAGAGTTAAAAATAAAAAACCTGTATGCTCATGTGGCACCCCAGGTTGTGGAGCCCACTGGGACGGGGTATTCGGTACCGGACCGGGGTACTGCTGGGGGATGTCACGGCAGTCCTGGTCCGGACCGTGTCCTGGGTTCGCACAATAAAATGGGGTGTATTTACAAGGGATTAGGTTTGTCGTGACGCCACCCACGGGTTGTGGTCAGGGTGTCCACCGCTGCTGCAGAACCTCCAGGGATGATGTTTTGACAGCTTTAGAAGGAATGGCTCTCTGCAGGTAGAGCCTGGTTCCCCGGGGTAGTGGTAATTAAAGTCTGTGTTGGTTGTTACAGATGTTGCAGGATAAGGGGATGATGTTGAGATGATGAGAGTGGAGGCAATGGCAGTTTATGAGGGAAAGTAGGGTTTCAGCACAAGGATGACACACACTCACGTTTGTTGTCGTTTTCCAAGTCTTTACTGTGCAGATGGTAAAGCAGAGTGTTGTCCACGGAGTCTGTACCGGGGCCGGGTTGCTCCCACCCTGACCGGGTCCTTGGCTTCCTACTTCTGCACTTTGTGTGTAGCCCTGCTGCCGCTTTTAGCTGAACTGCTGGCCCTGTCTCCACTCACGGGTACCAATCTGCTATGCAACTTGAGTCCTCTGTGTCACTGACCCCTCTGTGTTGCTTTGCTATGGTACAATGAAGATGGTGGACCTTCACTATTCCAGTATTCACTGTCCCGTCTGTCTCAGGCACAGCATCGGATCTGGTATCCGTCCTAAGCGCCTCTCCGGGGTGAGTTCAGGGTAACTCCTTGTCCGGGGTGTGTTCCTCCAGACCCCAACTCAAACTAAACTGACTAACTGTCACTCCTGCTCTGAGGTAAACAACATTAGCTCCTCCCACTCTTGCAGGTGTCACCTAAGCTCCTCCCTCTTTCTAGTGTAGTGTTGTGTGGGGAGTAAAGCTGTGTTGCTGTTTCTGTGGCACATTAACCCTTGGGGTGCCACATTCCCCCTTAGTTAAAGACAGTACTCCGGGACTGTGGAACAACAAAGAAACAAACAATTAATACAATTAATATTTACAGAGACTTAAAAGTAAAAAGTATAAAAATCACTAAAGTTCAAAAAGAGTCCAAAAATACAAAAAGCAGTCCTTCCGGGGGTTTAGTCTATTGCCTCCGGGCTGATGAATATATGCAAGAAAGTTTATACCACAACCAGTCCGTGGTAGTATGGTCCATAAAAATAAAATAAAAAGGAAAAAGTTCGAAAAATATGCAAAAATTTCATACAGGATAGTCTCTGTAGGTACTGGGCTTTTTTTTAACGTTGCCTCCAGCAAGGATCGGGAGCTTATAGGACCTGCCGTGGTGTCACAACCCGGCAGCGTCATCGGGTCATGTGACCCGATCAGCTGATCGGGTTGTGACGTCACCGCAGGTCCTTTAAGGACCTTGCTGGAGGCAGCGGTGGATCGCGGACAGGTGAGCATACAGATTTTTTATTTTTAACTCTTTCTTTTACTAAATTTAACTTCCGCAATGTATATTATACATTGCGGAAGTGAAAGTGCCCCGCTGTGTCCGGATCCGTGATAATCACAGACCCGGACACAGAATAGGTCTACCCCTGTGGTGTCCTTTCCTGTCCGTGGGGTCCTACAAAAAGTAGGATCCCACGGACAGGAAAAAAAATATGATATGAAAGCAGCCTAAGAAAAGGGTTAGTCTATTTTCTCTTTGGCAAAAAAAAACTTTTGATACTCCATGAGGGCCACCCAAGAAGTTTGCAAGTCATGAGCCTTGAGGGTGAACGTTCTAATATCTGGGGTGAAAGCTTTGTACACAAACTACTTAGAAGGGAATCCAGGTGGATCTATAATCTTCAGTGCCTGGCATACAATGGTTTGAATGATGAGTTTCTATATACCGGATTCTACACACAGGGCTAAAGCTGTGCCTTGCCTTATCTATTCAAATCCAGTTGTCCCTGGCTATTATGCTTGTGATTCATTTTTTTATTTATTCTTTCCCCTCACAATTTTTTTTTATCTCAGTTTTGTTTAATTTTTATTTTGCTAATTTTTTCTTTGTCACTGTTTTCTAGGGTTCCATTTGCCTACATTGATATATTTTACTCAAGTCTAAAATTGGTTCCATTTGGTACCCCATCATTTCCTATCAATGGTCGTTCTTTCTACCATCCAATTGGGCATTTTCAATCAAACCTTGTGTTGAATCTATGACGCTATTCCTTCACTTTAAAGTATCAGGTCCCTTTGAGACGGTTGCATTGACAATCCAACACAATGGGCAGCACTTTGAACACATTTTATAAGTGGTCATAAACTTGTAAATAACTCATGAAAGAATAAAGTTACGTTAAAACCAAGCACACCATTGTTTATCTTATAAAATTCTCAATAAATTTGATGTGTCACATGACCCTCATCCCATTGAAAAAAATAAAGTTGGATTCAAAATGGCCAACTTCAATATGGCTGCCATGGTCACTACCCATCTGGAAAAGATTTCCCCCTCCCATATACTAATGTGCCACAAACAGAAAGTTGATATCACCACCCATTCCCATTTTATTTAGGTGTATCCATAGCAATGTCCAACCCTATACTTGAGGACTGTTTTGGGGTCTGGATTTAATTTGTCCATGGTGTACCTATATTCCACTTCACTCCATATATACACTGTCAGCAGTGTCGATTTGGTGTAGTGTCACTACGACTTTCAATTTATAAAGGCTTCTCTACACGTAGCAACGGATTTAAGCCTGCTGTTAAATCTCACCGAAAATCATTAACCTAGTTGTGCAGGGGGGTCAACTAGAAAAGGTGAGTGAAATATTAATATAACCCCTTGCTTCGGCTAATTTGCACAGTGTGGCGCAACAATTTTGTTGTTTTTTTTCCCATAAATTTATAACTTTAGGCTTGTCACTTTTCCATCTGAGCGGCACTTGCCATTCTACTTCATTTGTGTTTTATTTTTGCTGTTCATATCCTTTTCTCTTGGCTGAATATTGTATCAGTTTAGTGTTCTACGATCTACACTGGCAATCAAAGTTAGCGAACAACACTCAATTTCCTTAATGTTAAGGTCACTGTGTCATCTATGTGAAAATATCCTAACATAAGTAAATTATCAATATTTTAAGCTTATTTCATAAATTGAATATATTCTAAAGCACAGAGTAAAATGTAAATTAGATAAATGAAAAAGAACACTGATCAAAATTGAAAGTTATTGAAAAAAGGCCATATCCTGTCCTCCCTTGCATCCTATCTTTCAAGGACGCCCAGCCTTCTTGGGGGACTTGAAGATGATGTTTTAAAAATGCACAGATCACAAATCACAGACTATGACTGACCAACCTCTGTTGCTACTGCTGATGAGATGACCAGTTTGGCCTTTATCTGGACAATCTGCTGCTGGAGGGTTTCAGTCATTTTGTAACGGCACACCAATTTTACACAGGCCGGTTTCACATTGCGATTTTCGGTCGTCCGATTGTATTAGTTTCAAAATGGATACGCTCAGATCCGGAATCGGATCCCATGTCCCCCTGTGGGAATCGGATTGGATCAGATGTGCTACTATTGGCATCCAATTTTGCCTGCTGCGATTTTGTGTCCGTGAATCAAATCAGACAGCATTGGATCAGTGCTGATCCGAGTACACACAAATGTGAACCTATGGACATCGGATCCGAGTTCACCTCAAATCCAATGTCGGCTCCGTGGTTCCTGCCTCTCCCTGTCTCTCCCTGCATCTTCCTTCCCCCATCTCCTCTATTCTGTC
Source organism: Allobates femoralis (assembly GCA_033576535.1). Lineage (NCBI taxonomy): Eukaryota > Metazoa > Chordata > Amphibia > Anura > Aromobatidae > Allobates > Allobates femoralis. The sequence goes on along the minus strand of JARQOC010000002.1, from coordinate 340,572,215 downwards.
CCCTCCCCCGCTATTCTATTCTGTCCCCCCACCTCTCCGGCTGTGCAGAGGTGTCTAGGTCTGGTTAGTTACATCCCACGGCTACTTCTAGTTGCGGTGTGTAGTCAGGGATTGCGGTCAGTATAGTTATCAACGACTTCTGGGGATTCTGAATGGTACTCCTGAGTCATCGGTTCATAACAGGTGGGGCTATGCTCATGGGCGTACCCAGGATCAAAACTAGGGGGGCAAGCCATGGTCGTTCGGAATGTTATATCCAGCCTGGTGCATTATGGGGGTTGATCACGTGTTCAGCCGGGCTCCGGCACATGCGCAGTGTGCATATTGAAGCCGGGCCGAACACGTGATCAGCCCCCATAATGCACCGGGCCGGATATTAAGTGCCGGCCGGTGCATCAGAGTTCCTCAGTGATGTCTGTGCCGCTCAGCCCTCCTCAGTGATGTCTCTGCCGCTCAGTCCTCCTCAGTGACGTCTCTGCCGCTCAGCCCTCCTCAGTGACGTCTCTGCCGCTCAGCCCTCCTCAGTGACGTCTCTGCCGCTCAGCCCTCCTCAGTGATGTCTCTGCCGCTCAGCCCTCCTCAGTGATGTCTCTGCCGCTCAGCCCTCCTCAGTGATGTCTCTGCCGCTCATCCCTCCTCAGTGATGTCTCTGCCGCTCAGCCCTCCTCAGTGATGTCTCTGCCGCTCAGGAGGCTGGAATTTAAAAAAGAGCTGACAAGTTCCCTTTAAAGGGAACCTGGGACCCCCTTTGATCGTTCTAACCCCTGCCCACCACCCTATACATGATGTATTTGGGGCTCCTGTGACCACTCTATATGCCCAGCAGGGCCCCTGCATACCTCAAAAATGAACTTTTAATATCTCCCGCGCAGTATGGAAATTAGCTGAAAATCGTCCAGGAGGATCTGCTCAATCTGGCCCTCGCTGCCCTGCTGGTTGAAATGCCTTCCTCCTTCCTGCGAAAAGGCCACCCCTCCTGTGTACGTCACATTGCTCTCGCGCCTGCACAGTGGCGTGGGTCTCCATGCTCAATGCAAGCGCACCTGTGACCAAGGTTCGCGAGCCCAAAACTACAGCACAAAACTACATCACCACACCCACCATAGGTACAGAAATACATCCATATACCCCCCTTTAGTGCAAAAACACGATGTCAAAACTCTCAGTACAGAAATACATCACCAGAACCCTCATCAGTGCAGAAACACAGCATCAAAACCCTCCTCAGTACAGAAATACATCCATATAACCCCCATCAATACAGAAGCACTATGTCAAAACCGTCATCAGTACATCACCAGACCCACCAGAGGTACAGAAATACATAAATAGAACCTTCATCAGTAACACAATTCATCATCAGTACTTGGTAAAACAATTGTAATGTCAGGTCAGACCCATACACATTTGTACTGCATGAACCTACAACTTCTACTACATCATTAGCAATGGTAAGGAGATACTGGGAGTTGTTGTTACCAGCTGTCAATAAAAGTATACAGGAACCACAGTACTTATGAGAATTAGTCATTATCACAAATAATAATTTACATCCAGGTACCTTATAGATGACCTTGTCTCTGATCGGGGTCGTCTTTTTCTTTTCATCATCTTGTCCAGGCACCTTAATGACTTTTCACATCCACAGTTCATCTCTGGAGACGTCCATCTTCTCCGGTCTTCTGCAGGTCATCCCAGCACGATACCCTTAAAAATAGTAGAATTGTCAAAATTCTCCTGAGTAAAAATATCTGCCCTACACTGTGCCCCAGAATACATAATTGCTCCTCCTCATTGTTCCCTGCACATAATATGATTTACACACTATCCCTCTCATGGCACATGCCCTCCACACTGCCCTCTCCTCCCTCCATACTGGGCACACTGGTCACACCTCTAACACTAGGTCCCCCTAGTTCTATCTCATCAAACGCCCATCCTCAACATACTGTTCCCGCATGCTGCCCCCTCTCCATACAACCCCACACTACTCACACTCTATTCTGTGCCGCAGCCATCCCCCTCACTCCACATACTGTGCCAACACCGATCCCTCCTCACTCCCACATACTGTGCCACAGCGATCCCCCTCACACCTCACATGGTATCCACACTCTCCCATAGACAACACTAATCCTATGGTAAAACGCAGCTCTGCGTTTTGAAAAGAACTGACATGCTAATTTATTTCAAAATGCAGGAAAACCTGTGCAGGTTTCATTTTCTGCACAGCAAATAAACCAATGCGTATGGACAGAGTTTCCTGTTTCACATTGATTTTACAGGGAAACAAAACGCAGTTTTATATTTTGAGACATTAACACGAAACCATGGTAAAAATGTATCACAAAACTGCAGCAAAAGCACTATAAAAATGCACTGTGTTAACATAACCTAACAGTTCTCATCAAGCACCAGATCACATAAAATAGCTATCAGATTTTGTTTGCCCAAAAGATATTTTAAAGCCTGACATCACGACAAGGTAGACTCTACTTTCTCCTTTTTTTTTACACCATGATCAGAGTGCATGTGGAGCCCACTGGGACGGGGTACTCGGTACCGGATTGGGTTGCTGCTGGGGATGTCACGGAGGGCCTGGTCCGGACCATGTCCCGGGTTCTGCAAGTAAAAGGGGATATGTACAAGGGATAAATGTCTGTCGTGACGCCACCCACGGTGTGTGATCAGTAATGGGACCACCGCTGCTGCAGAACCATCGGGGATGTTGTTAGGCAGCATAGATGGAACGGCTCTCCGTAGGTAGAGGCTGGTTCCCCGGGGCAGTGGTAATTAGAGTCTATAGTGGATAGGATAGATGTGGTAATAAAGGGATTGATAGTGGAGATGGGTTCAAGGATTACACACTCACGTTTCTGAAGTTTTCCAAAGCTTTACTGCAGATGTTGTAGCAGATTGTCCACGGAGTCTGTACTGGGGCCGGGTTGCTCCCACCCTGTCCGGGTCTTCAGCTACCTCCTGCTGCGCTGTGTGGCCCTGCTGCTGCTTCTAAAAATTAGAAAAAAATCCAAAAGGTCAAAAAGCAGTCTTTCAGGGGGTTTAGTCTATTGCCTCCGGGCTGATAAATATATACAAGAGCATTCTTACCACAACCAGTCCGTGGTATATATGGTCCAAAAGCAAACAAGAAAAGTTCAAAGTTCATACAGGATAGTCTCTGTAGGTACTGGGCTTTTTAACGTTGCATTAACTATGTACATTTGCCCACGGGCGTTTCTGCTTAGGAGGCCTGGATTCGCTACTCCACCCCCAGGCACTTGCTTTCCCTAACTTAATGTGCATGGGGTCAATCCAGTTCCTTCACCCTCTTGGACATGGTCTACCAGGTTCAATTTTACATTCAAACAAACATATTTACATTGCACATTTAATTTTACATTTTACTCTTTGTACCTAGCCGGTAACTGAACTTGGGTACTACGCTCTGATGTGTGTAAAACGGGTATAGTACTTGCATGTAAGCTATTGGTGTTGGTGGACATGTACCTATTTGGAGTGTTTGGTACTGTGGTAGATGGAGGTCTGACTGCAGGACTGGCAAGTTCACTGGGACCAGGAATTGGTTCTTCCTCTACAGGTTCTACTTCCAGTTCTTCAAGTCTTGGGACTTCTTCTGGTAACACGGGTTCTGGTGTTGGTTCCACCATTGAAGGGAAAGCAATCATTGGTATGACAACTGTTCCGTAGTAATTTGGCCATGTTTTGGGGAAATCTCCTAGTACTGTATGGAATACTTCTTCTTCTTCTTTGACAGGTTGGACCTGTACGGCTTCTGTTACTTCAGGTGTCTTCAGGGTTTCAGGACACTATTTGAGCTGATCCCGGGATACAATTGCTGAAGTTCTTCCTTCATCTTTACTTATTAGACACGTTTTAGCATTGTCTAGGTTAGATGGTAAGACTATGTATGGGATGGTTTCCCACTGATTATCCAATTTGTTAGAGCGTCTCTTTCTCTTGAGAACTTGTTCACCAGGTTGTAATGGCGCTGCTCGAGCATGTTGGTTAAAGGTTTTCTCTTGTCTTGCTCTAGCTTGCTGAAGATTTTTCTCTACACACTCTTGTACTTGATGATACTGTTGTTGACGTAGGGCAGGGGTCTCAAACTCAGCTGGGTTGGTGGGCCGCACATAGAAAAACATTTATAGAGGGGGGCCGCATCTCTTGTAGGACTAAGTGATATTTTTAGTAATACCAGAATTTTTTGCTCAATGTAGTAAAGTACAAATCCTGATCCCCTTCTTGTAGTAATGTCCCCATCCTGTAGTAATGTCCTTTTCTACTGATGTCCCCCATCCTGATCCCCTTTTCTAGTAATGTCCCCCATCCTGATCCCCTTTTCTAGTAATGTCCCCCATCCTGATCCCCTTTTCTAGTAATGTCCCCCATCCTGATCCCCTTTTCTAGTGATGTCCCCCATCCTGATCCCCTTTTCTAGTGATGTCCCCATCCTGATCCCCTTTTCTAGTGATGTTCCCCATCCTGATCCCCCTTAGTAGTGATGTCCCCCATCCCGATCCCCCTTAGTAGTGATGTCCCCCATCCCGATCCCCCTTAGTGGTGATGTCCCCCATCCCGATCCCCCTTTGTAGTGATGTCCCCCATCCCGATCCCCTTTAGTAGTGATGTTCCCCATCCTGGACCCCTTTTTTAGTGAGGTCACACATCCTGGTCCCCTTTTGTACTGATGTCCCCCATCCTGATCTATTTTTAGAGTGATGCCCCCATCCTGTTTTACCTTCTTTTTACACACTCTCACACACCCTCACACACAAACCCACACACACACATACTCTCTCTCACACACACACCCTCATATACACACACACACACACTCACACATCCTCATATACACACTCACACATTCATACATACACAAACTCACACACACCTCACACACACTTTCTTACACACATATCCTCACTCACATACTCACACCCTCACACACACACCCTCTCACACACACTCACTTTTCTCACTTTAATGATGCATCGCTCCAGTGCAGGGGGCCGCCGCGGTCCCCGCTGTGCTGACTTCCGGCCTCCGCTGTGCTTTGACTTCCTCCAGTCACCGCTCAGACAAGCTCTGTTGCTCAGCAAGATCAATGCAATCGGCCAGCTAGAGGCCCGCATGTGACGTCATATTCCGCCACCAGCTGCGGACCTCTCATTGGCTGGCAGCTTGCATTGATCTTGCTGAGTGGCAGTTTGTTAGTGCCGGGGGCAGAAGTCAAAACACAGTGGGGACTGCAGCGGCCGCCTGCACTGGGATGATGCATCATTAAGTTGTCCAAGGTGCCGCGGGCCGCATAGTGAAGCCCCAGGGGCCGCATGCGGCCCTCGGGCCGCGTGTTTGAGACCCCTGACGTAGGGTATCCCAAAATGATTCTTCCACTTCTGCGTCTGGTTTTACGAATCCCATTTCTAAATCAATTGGTAGCTTATTGGGTCTTGCACGCATAAGGTAGGCTGGAGTGCAGTTTGTAGAACTCACTGGAACATGGTTGTATAAGTCTACCAAATCGGGTAATTTATCTGGCCATTGATTTCTTTCTGACTCTGGTAATGTTTTTAACAGGTCAATTACAATATGATTCATCTTCTCGAATAAGCCATTTGTTTGGGGATGGTACGTTGTTGTGCGGATCTTTTTACAGCCGTACATATTGCAGAATTCCTGGAAAATCTCTGACTCAAAAGCTAGACCTTGGTCTGCAAGGACTTGTTCTGGGTAACCATGCGGTCTACAGAAATGTGTCTGGAATGCTTTTGCTGCCGTCTTCGCTGTCAGGTCCTTGATGGGTACCACCACTAAGAAGCGTGAGTAATGGTTCACGATGGTTAAGGCATAGACATAGCCTGACCGGCTTGGTGACAACTTGACATGGTCTAACGCGACTAGCTCAAGTGGTTGCTTGGTTACTATGGGCTGGAGTGGAGCTCTCTGTGGATCTTTCCTTCTGAGCTTGCACACGCCACATCTTCTACACCAATTTTCAGTGGATTTTCTCAATGCAACCCAATAGAATCTCTCTCTCAGGAGTGCTTCCAACTTCTTCCATCCAAAATGACCTGCACCGTCGTGGTAGGCTTCTAAGACCATTCTGATGTCTTGCTTGGGTACGATTATTTGCCAGACCAGTTCATGTGTTTTGGGATTGGTATGCCTTCTGCAGAGCTTCCCTTGATACAGGAACAACTTGCCTCTCTCTTTCCAGAGCTGTTGGGTCTCAGCTGGGGCATTCTGTTTAGGGTACGCACCTTGTTGTGTAAGCAGTTATTTGACTGATCAGTTCTTTTACTGATCCAGCTTCACAGCTGGATCAGTATCTTGGGTGTCAGCCCATCCATGGTGTGCTAACGGGTTGAGATTTGCCTTCTGTTCTCTTTGGTAGATGCCGGGTTGATACTGGTCCACTTTTGAACGATGAAAGGCCGGTAGTTCAATCTCTTCCAGCTCTTCCGGTTCCTCTTCCACGTCTTCCAGGTGTGGTATCCGGGATAAGGCATCTGTGCTCCCATTCTTGCAGCCTGCCTTGTATTTGATGACAAAATTGTAGTTAGACAGCCGGGCTATCCATCGCTGCTCCAATGCACCTAATTTCGCTGAATCCAGGTGCATCAATGGGTTGTTATCCGTGTAAATGGTGAATTCTGCAGCGGCCAAGGAGTGCTTGAAACATTCCGTTACAGCCCAAACTACTGCCAGTAGTTCTAGCTTGAAGGAGCTGTAGTTCTCGGGATTTCTTTCTGTAGGCCGGAGCTTCCTGCTTGCAAGTGCAATAACTCTCACTTTGCCTCCTTGCTTCTGTGATAACACTGCTCCCAGTCCCACATTGCTGGCATCTGTGTATAGAATGAATGGTTGATGGTAATCAGGGTATGCCAGGATCTCTTCTCCCGTCAGAGCACATTTCAGCTTGTTGAAGGAGTCTTCCCTCTCTTCACTCCACTGGAAAGGAGGATTACGGGTTGCAGACTTTCTTGACTGTCCTACCAGGATGTCTTGCAGGGGAGCTGCTAGCTTAGTGAATCCACTGATAAATCTTCTATAATAGCCTACCAGGAGGACAGTTTCAAATTTCTTATGTCCTAAGCAGCTCTCCATCAGTCGTTGGAAGGTCCCAGGTGCGTTGCAGAGTCCAAACGGCATACAATTGAACTCACAGAGGCCCATCAGCGTAGTAAACGCTGTCTTCTCCTTGTCGGCCTCGGCCACAGGAACCTGCCAGTACCCACTAGTCAGATCAAGGGTGGAAAAGTAGTTAGCAGATTTTAATGCAGCTAATGACTCCTCAATCCTAGGTAATGGGTATGCGTCCTTATGTGTGATGCGGTTAATCTGCCGGTAATCTATGCACATTCTCATGGTCCCGTCCTTCTTTTTAACTAACACTACAGGTGCTGCCCCGGGGGCTACAACTGTCTCTTATTACTCCTGCAGATTTAATTTCTTTGGGCATGTCTTTGGTGGTTTGGTAATGAGCGGGTAGTAATGGTCTATACCTCTCTCTTATAGGCTGATGGTTACCTGTGGGTATAGCGTGCTCTACCCCTTTAATTTGCCCAAAGTGTAACGGGTGTTTACTTGCTCACATTCTTTCACTACCCGGTATACTCCATGCTTGTGATGGGGAGGTGTAGAACTGGTACCTACATGTAGCTTTTGGCACCAATCTTCCAGCTTTTCCCTGAGCCATTGTCATCCGCCTGACTTGATGGGTTCAAGGGCTCGACGGCTGTGATGTTATTGTTATCAACCGTGTACAATTTAGCCATGGTAGCATACTTTGGTAATGTGATCTCATCCTCTCGCAGTTCAGTAGGCATAATGGTACTCTTCCCCGGTGTACCTCAACCACTCCTCTTGCTGTGAGTATAGTAGGTCTACTGTCTGAGTACACGGGTTCTACCAGGGCTTGATAGTGTCGCCCTTTAATGCCTATTGCGGCTCTACACCAGACCAACATTTCAGTTTTGGGAGGTATTACAATGGGTATTGGATCACTTACTTGTACACTGCCGATCTCACCTCCGGATATTTCTACCTGTTGCTTCAA
>JARQOC010000002.1:340444910-340564035 GCA_033576535.1 Allobates femoralis | reverse complement strand
AAACTCAAATTAATTGAAAACCGATTAAGGACATCCATGAAGCAGGAACGACTTGTAAATTTGGCTATCATGATCATCGAGTCAGATATACTGTGTGAATTGGACTTTAGTGACATCATTAATGATTTTGCAGCACAAAAATCAAGGAAAGTGCCTGTTTTGTTAAAAAAAAATAATAAAAAATGATATTACCTGAATTACCGTATATACTCGTGTATAAGCCGACTTTTTCAGCCCAAAAATTGGGCTGAAAAGTCCCCCCTCGGCTTATACACGAGTATATAGTGTATATGTGACGGGGGTGCTGAGTGTGACGGGGACGGGGGCTCTGACTGGGGGCAGGAGGAGGCAGGAGGGGGCTGCAGTGACACCGCGCGGTCACGTGGGCCCGCCTCATTAATATGCACGCATCCCCCTGTCCATCCCCGGCAAGGGGATGCAGTGCATATTGCCCCACACAGCCCCTGGCGGCCCCCGGCAGTGGTATACAGCCCCCCCGCCTAGTACCGGGCCCCCATGCTGCGGCACAGCATACAGTAGCTCATACATTACCATCTCCTGCAGCGCGCGGCTCCTCCATATCCCAGCCGGCATCTTCCTGTAGTGTCATGTGACTGGCGCGTCACATGACACTACAGCAACAAGCCGGGCGGGAGATGGAGGAAGCGCGCGCTGCAGGAGATGGTAATGTATGAGCTACTGTATGCTGTGCCGCAGCATGGGGGCCCGGTACTAGGCGGGGGGGCTGTATACCACTGCCGGGGGCCGTCGGGAACCCTGTATACCCCTGTGCTGGGGGCTGCTGTATACCCCTGTGCTGGGGGTTGCTGTATACCCCTGTGCTGGGGGCTGCTGTATACCCCTGTGCTGGGGGCTGCTGTATACCCCTGTGCTGGGGGCTGCTGTATACCCCTGTGCTGGGGGTTGCTGTATACCCCTGTGCTGGGGGCTGCTGTATACCCCTGTGCTGGGGGCTGCTGTATACCCCTGTGCTGGGGGCTGCTGTATACCCCTGTGCTGGGGGCTGCTGTATACCCCTGTGCTGGGGGCTGCTGTATACCCCTGTGCTGGGGGCTGCTGTATACCCCTGTGCTGGGGGCTGCTGTATACCCCTGTGCTGGGGGTTGCTGTATACCCCTGTGCTGGGGGCTGCTGTATACCCCTGTGCTGGGGGCTGCTGTATACCCCTGTGCTGGGGGCTGCTGTATACCCCTGTGCTGGGGGCTGCTGTATACCCCTGTGCTGGGGGCTGCTGTATACCACACTGCTGGGGGCTGTATACCTGTGCTGGGGTCCACCCTCGGCTTATACGCGAGTCAATAGGTTTTCCCAGGTTTTGGGGGCTAAAGTAGGGGGGTCGGCTTATACACGGGTCGGCTTATACACGAGTATATACGGTACTCTGTGTAAATGATTCTTGTAAATAAACTTGCATTCGTTTCATTTTGTGTTTTTGTTTTACATATTGCAACACCTTGAAAAATGGGCCTCCCTCCGAAATAGGCCCCGGGCCACCCACCTCTTAAATCCGGCCCTGGATGGTGCGGATTCCTTTAGTGGACATTCAAACACACATACACATGTTACCATATATTATGCCATCATACCCTTTCTAGTTCCTATATACCAGTAATGGCTTACCTATGGCATGAGTGCCTTAGAGGGCATGCAGAGCCCTTTTTGTTGTTGGTGATTGTGCTAGCAGATCAAAGTTGTGTCAGATCAGAGGAGACATTATTCCTTAATCTGACACTCGCTCTTCTAGGCCACAATCCTGCGGCCTACAAGAGACCGGAAGCATCCTTTAAGGGAACTTGTCAGCTAGTTTATGCCCCTCCAGCTATCACTGTCTGTCCCTGCAGCTACTAGGTGGTGGGCCAATTCTAACTCATCGGGTATTCTAGAATATGTATGTAGTTTATTTATGATGATTTAAGAATAATGCAATGAATACAGGATATCTATCTATGTTCTACCTATGTGTCTATCGTCTATGTATGCTATATATATTTATTTATCATCTCTCTATGCATGTTTTATCTATCTATCTATCTATCTATCTATCTATCTATCTATCTATCTATCTATCTGTCTGTCTGTCTGTCTGTCTATCTAGCTATCTATCTATCTATGTGTATAGACCACACCTTGAGATGAAGATGTGGTGAACAGCCGTCCCGCCCATCTCTTTAGCTGTTCACAAAAACCCAGCTCTGTTAAAGATAAATTAAGTTTCTCAGCATCTATGATACTGGAACATTACATCTGGGTTAATATCACCAAATTTAACAATTTGGATGATACACATCTCCCCTCTTATAATTAATGTGTGATCACCTTCCTTATTTATATATACCTATGTCATATCTATCTGTTATCTAGCCATGTATGTATTTTAGATCTATTTATTTGTGCATCTGTCCATCTATTTTTTTTTTGCATTTTCTATCTATCTATCTATCTATCTATCTATCTATCTATCTATCTATCTGTCTATCTATGTATCTATATTAAATATCTATGGAACAGACTAATAATGCAATGGATACACAGCATTTTCCGGGTACAATATATACATTATCATTAAATGTAATCAACCTAAAACATTTTTCTACACCACATTTCTTGTGAAAACCTTTGGATTATCTGTAAGCAAGTGTCCTAGTGAAGGGGTATCAGGAACTTGCACCTTGACGTTGGATCTCATTTTAACTCTAGAAAATGCAACGTACATTTGTCCATGACCTAAACTTGATCCGGTAGATATATGCCAACATGGTGTAGAGTTTGACCTTGTGACTTGTTTATCGTCATGCCAAAAGCTGGTTTTACTGGAAACTGTCGACGCCGAAGCCTAAATGGAAGACCTGTGTCTGAAGGATATAAATCAATGCGTGGAATAAACACTTTGTCTCCTTTTGCTAATCCACTGATGACTCTTGCTTGATTAAGGTGGGAATGGAGTCCAGTAACAATAAGGTGAGTTCCATTACATAGACCATTTTTTGTATTTAGATTCCGAAGCAACATTACAATTGTTCCAACTTTTAGTTGTAGTCTGTGGGATGGCATTCCTGATGTCGTAAGACTATTTAAAAATTCAACTGCATAATGCATATCATTCACTGTGTCATCACTTGTGTACAGCTTATACTCTTCAGGCATTCTATCCATCACACGGGAATTTAGCAGAGCCACGTCATCGTTCTTGGGACACAGAATTTCATGGGAAGAGGCCCTCTCAACACTGCTTTGGTCGGTCACATCAATTTCAATGCGTTGTCCAAAAACATCAGTTACAATGCAGTCAGTGCACAACATGTCTTCTGGTATTTCAATAATATCTTCTCCAAGGTTGTATTCGTTGATAAGTTCACCGTTACCAAGTTTAAGAAGCCAATTGCTGTACTCTGGATCTGAAGATCGCATGTTGTTAATTAGTTGGAGTTGAGTAAACTGTTTCCAAAGATCAACCATTTTTAAGCTGGACTCGATAACATCTGTTCTTGTTCCATTTGGGTTGACTGGAAGGCATTGCCTAAAATCTCCACCAATGACAAAAACTTTACCTCCAAACGGAATTTCATTCTTTTCAGCAACATTTGTAGTCATTACTTCACGCAGACGTCTGTCAATTAAGGTCGAAGCATATTTGGGTGCCATGGTGCACTCATCAAGTATCAACAGATGTGCGTTGCTTAACTGTTTTCCAGCAAATGTGTCTTCTTTTATTCTGGAAACGGAAATTTCGTTGACAGGAACTGGTATGCCAAAGAGTGAATGCATATTGCGACCTCCTCGTAAAAGATTTGCTGCAATACCTGTTGTAGGTGATGGCAATATGACTTTTCCCAACCCTCTAATGTGATGCATTAAAACTTCATATAGGTATGTTTTACCGCTCCCTCCAGGATCGTCAATAAAGAAACATTTTGTTCTTGCATCTGCTTGGTTTTCTATGGCACTCACAATAGTATCATAGGCAATACGTTGTTGTTCATTTAAGGAGTTTATTTTCTGTGTTGCCAACAATAATTCATAAGCTTCATCATACTCTGGAAGTTGTGGAACTTGAGTTGCAGGTTGTGGCAAATTAAAGTCTGAAAATGTTTTTCCATGCAGTAATAAGACATTTTGGACATCTCGCATGGCATAAGATTGGCAATTTTGACAATTTCCACATTTGTTGTGAATACATAAGCAGTAATCCTCAAATAGATGTTCTTTGAAATTTGTCCAAAGTTGAGTGGGATTTGTAGGTAGTCCAAATACACAGACAGGGCTGGTTTTAGACAAAGTGGGGACCTGGGCAAAAGTTAAAAGTGGGGCCCCAACTGCTAGTAAATTGCACCATCACACACAAACATTTAAGGTATGTACAGGAGCAAATTTCAGACCACGGCGAAGGGCGGGCACAAGCGCTGACATCAGGGCGGAAGGCGGGACAGGCGCACGGGATATACACAGAGAAAAGACCTCGCTCTGCGCCTGCGTGAAGTAGCACAAGAAGACGCAGGCGAGTGTCGAGCCCCAGGCTTTGGGGTACTCGAGTATCAGGCTCTATGGGGTAGCGGTGCTGTGTCAAGGGGAGTGGTGGCCTGGGTGACACTTCAAAAAGGGGTTATATTTACAGGGAATTCTATATACAGTTCATATGATACCACCTGTAGTGTCTGGTGATAGGTCACCATCATCGCCACAGTCCGCTGGAGGTAGATGGTAGTGCGGCTGAGATGACTAAGCCCCCTACAGGTGGGGCTGGGCCTCGGGGGAAGTGTAGTGTGAAGGGGTAGCTTGGAGTGGAGCTGTAGCTTGGGATGGGGAGTGATGGAGCAGCCTGTAAGGGGCACCGGGAGCGGAGAGGAATGACGCGCACACACTGTTGAAGTCTCCTTTACCTTTTTACTGTTGGTATGGCAGGTAAAGATGTCCAGGGCACTGACAGATGACCAGGTGCACAGTGGGTCCCCACAGCGAGTGGGTATAAGGCCTCCTCTGTTCCTCTGTGGTAACTGAAGCCCAGTTTGCATGCAGCCTGGCTGGCCTCCTCCCTGTGTCCTGTCTCTGCTCTCTGTGCTCTCCTCCTGTGTGGTCCACGGGTTACCCTCTCTGATCACTGCGGTGGTGCACTGCTATGTCTGGCTCCCTCTCTCTGACCCACAGGGGGACTAGGTGACTGAAGTCTCCACGTTGTGATGGGGTTTTCTGTAGTTCTGAAGTACCCTACAGGTGCGAATCCCCGATGTCCAGTACGTCTTTGGGAAAACTTCCACTAGTTCCTCACTCCCTTTGGCTGTCTGCTCCTTGTCTTCTGTCCCCACTTAGGCTTGCGGGACGTCGGAAGGGCCACTCCGGGTCACTGGCTCAGGCCTAACCGCGGCACCGACCACCTGGACGTCTTCACACCTCTCCTGGCGTCTGCACACTCTGACTAACTCCTCCCCCAGCAGCAGTATTTATAGGGGATCTTGCGTAAGGTCAGTAAGTTGGGCTCACCCTACTGTGTCGGGGTGGAATGTGTTGCATGCAGTAGGTACCTGCTGTGGAAACCCAGCTGTGCATTAGAGAAGTCTGTGGTTTCCTGCATGAGCAGGGCGCCACATACCCCCCTAGGTAATTTCAGTACTCCTGGACTGAGCATTTTTGTTTAAACAAAAACAGATAACAATTATTAACAAGAATAACAGGTAACATATTCACAAAGTCTCAAAATATAAAAATGTACAAAAACCACTAAAAAATATTGGAAAAATGAAAATCAGGGAAGTCCGTACGGTGCTAGTCCATTCACTGCAGGCTTTTAAAAAAGTAAAGAAGTTTGTTGCTACACCAGTCCTATAAATTGTAGTCCTTTTAAATTGTAATTCGGGAAAAGTTCAAAGGGAAAAGTTCAGCAAGTCCTTACAGGTAAAGTCTCTGTAGGCTCAACAGTTCAAAATACACAACAACGGGTGTTTTCGGCGTAGGAGTCTTAGGTACTATAGGGGCCTCTAACGGTCATAAGTGCTGTAGGCCTCCTGGCCCTGGGGTCACCTTTTGGCCAAGTTTTTACTCGCCCTAGACAGCTTCTTACGCCAACTCCACTCACCCCTATTTTGGTGTTGTGTGCCTGGCTTTGGCTTACTCTTTACCTTTTGAACACTATTTACATTCTTACTTTATAATGACTATTTACATGTTTACTTTTAGTGTGTTCTACCTTACATTACTATGCCCACTCTCCATACCTAGACGGGGGTTGACCTTGTGTGCTTCTGTGTGATCTGCGCACTACAGGTGTCACTGTCTCAGGTGATGTTTCTAATGAAGGGCTGGGTGCAGGGATGTCAGGTAAGCGTCTGAGTTGCCTTAGTCTCACTATAGGGCTAGCAGGTGTAGCATCCTTAAATTCTCTGGCAATGGGTATTTCTTCCTGATTCCTTATTGTATCTCTTCTTGGGGCTGGTAGAAATTCATTAAAGGCACTAGGATGGCTCCATCTTGTTGAGGCCAATCTTCTGGGAAATCTCCTTTATTCTTCATTTGAACTTTGTTCTTGAACTGGTTCAGACTCTTGGATTGGTTGATTGGAGGGATTTTGGTTTTCCCAATCTGTTGGACACTTTTTAATGTGGTTTCTGGATACAGTCTGAGTGGTTTTTCCACCGTTCTTGCTGATGAGGCAGACTTTGCTGTTGTCATGACCAGAATCTAATAGAACATCGGGTTCTTGTTCCCACTGATCGTCCAATTTGGTTTGGTTCTTTTCCTCTTTAACAAAATACTTCCAGGTGTTATTGGTTCTGCTGGAGCATGTTTGTTATAGTCCCTTTCTTGTTTTTCAAGTCTTTTCTCCAGATTATCTTCGACACAGGCTTGAACCATTTTGTATTGTTCGAGGCAATGGGCATTCCAATTGGGAATTGTATCATCTGCTTTGGAATCTACTACTCCGAGTTTCAAGTCTACGGATAACTTTCCTGTACGGGCTCTCATCAGGTAAGGGTGCATTCACACCACGATTTTGAGGGAGCCGATGCTGTCCGATATAAATCGGACAGCATCGGCTCCCTTCTGATGCCTGGAATCGGGTGCCAAATAGGCATCCGATTCCGGCATAAAATCGGCGCCGGGCTGCAAAAAAAGAAAAAAAAAAAAAGTTTATTCTCACCTCTCCCCGAGCCCCCGCCGTCTTCCGCCATCTTCCTCTAGGCTCCCGGTGGCTCCCGCAGGCTGCCGGTGTCAGCAGAGGTGTACCTCTGCTGTACACAGGACCTGCGGTGATGTCACAGTCACGTGACCGCGGGTTCACAATGGTGAACCCGCGGTCACATGACTGTGACATCACCACAGGTCCTGAACAGCAGAGGTACACCTCTGCTGACACCGGCAGCCTGCGGGAGCCACCAGGAGCCTAGAGGAAGATGGCGGAAGACGGCGGGGGCTCGGGGAGAGGTGAGAATAAACTTTTCTTTTTTTTTCTTTTTAACCCTTGTGCTCCCAGGAGCAGTTTTACTGTACTGAGCATGCTCAGTACAGTAAAGTGGGGTCCGAGGAGTCATCAGATGTTTCCTCGGACCCTTCTCCATAGGGCCCCATGTTAGGGATCGGGTCAGATCGGATGTGCACTAAATGCCATCCGATTTGGTCCGATCCGAGTCTGTCAGATTTTGTAATCGGATGAAAAAAATCGTTGCAGGCAACGATTTTTTTCTCCTGAAAAAAATCGGCCAAAATCGGGCAGAATCGGATCGGACCAAATCGGATGGCATTTAGTGCACATCCGATTCGGTCCGATCCCCATAGGGATGCATGGGATCCGAAAATCGGTCCGATGCTGTCCGATTCTTTTCGGACAGCATCGGAAATGCAAAAATCGTAGTGTGAAAGCACCCTAAGCTGGTGTACAGTTGGTAGAACTTACTGGAATGTGGTTGTACATGTCAATCAAGTCAGGTAGTTTCTCCGGCCATTGGTTTCTTTCCTTTAAGGGTAAGATCTTCAGCTTGTCAATGATAATGCCATTCATTTTCTCACAGTGTCCATTGGCTTGGGGATGATATGGGGTTGTTCTGATCTTTTTGCACCCATACATGTGGCAGAATTCTTAGAAGATCTTTGCTTCGAAGGCTGATCCTTGATCTGTGAGGACTGGTTCAGGATATCCCAATGGTCTGCAGAATACGTTCTGGAATGTTTTAGCAGCTGTGGCAGCTGTCAAGTCTTTTACGGGGGCAACCATTAAGAATCTCGAGTAATGGTCTACCATGGTCAACGTGTAAGTGTAGCCGGATCCACTTGGAGTCAGTTTTTCGTGGTCCAAGGCTACAATTTCCAGAGGTTGCTTTGTCACGATGGGATGGAGCTGTGCTTTCTGACTCTGTAAGTACTTTCTTCTCAGGCTGCAGGGTTTACAATTCTTACACCATCTTTCAATGGATGTCCACATGCCGACCCAAAAGAACCTATCCCTCAGCAGCATCTCTAGCTTCTTCCACCCGAAGTGACCAGTCTGGTTGTGATAGGCGTTCAAGACCACATGGATTTTTGATTTTGGCAAAATGATTTGCCAGACCATCTTGTGTGTTCTTGGGTTGATGTACCTCCAACAAAGCTTCTCCTGATATATGAACAGCTTGCTCTACTCGCTGCATAGATGTTTGACTTCAGATTGGGGATTTTCAGGCAGCTTCGCTGACTCGGGTTATCAGTTGCTTTATTAAACTGACAGCCGGGTCCTTGTCTTGTACCTCTTTCCAACTGAAGTGGGGCAATGGGTTCACCATTCTCGCAGGAGGGTCTTGACGAGTTTGCTGGCACTGGGTTACCCTTAGTTGATGGAAGACAGGTAACTCCACTTCTTCCAGCTCGTCTTCATCTACACCCTCATCTGACAGATGAGGCAATATGGATAAGGCATCCGCGTTTCCATTCTGGTGCCCAGCCCGGTACTTGATGGTGAACTGGTAATTGGACAATCTGGCCATCCATCTTTGCTCCATGGCTCCCAACTTCGCAGTTTCCAGGTGGGTCAGTGGATTGTTATCCGTGTAGGCTGTAAATTTGCTAGAGGCCAGATAGTGTTTGAACCTCTCGGTGACGACCCAGACCAAGGCGAGGCATTCCAGCTTGAAGGAACTATAGCTCTCTGGGTTCCTCTCTGTGGGGCGCAGCTTCCTACCGGCATAGGCGATTACCCTTTCCATGCCGTCTTGCTTTTGGGAAAGAATGGCTCTGAGTCCCACATTGCTGGCATCCGTGTACAGCAGGAATGGTAGGTTGTAGTCCGGGTAAGCAAGGATTTCTTCTCCTGTCAGGGCTTCTTTCATCGTCTGGAACGCTTCCTCTTATTCCTTACCCCACTTCCACGGAGAGTCCTTAGACTTGCCCTTCGTGGGTTGGCCTACTAGGAGGTCTTGCAGGGGAGCAGCCTTCTTGGTGTACTCCTTTATGAACCTCCTATAGTAGCCCACCAAATCCAGGAATTGATGTACTTCCCTCCTTGATTGCTGTCACCTTGTCTAAATCAGGGGCCACGCCTTCGACACTGACTATATGTCCCAGGTACTGTACTCTTGGCTTTAACAGGTGGCATTTTGATGGTTTTAGCTTCATCCCGTATTTGGCCAGAGCTTCAAACACCTCTGCTAGATGAGTGACGTGTTCCGCTTCGGTGTTAGAGTACACGATCACATCATCCAGGTAGAGCAGTACTGTTTCAAAGTTCTTATGTCCCGGGCAACTCTCCATTAACCTCTGGAAGGTTCTGGGTGCATTACATAGTCCGAAGGGCATGCTGTTGAATTCACATTGGCCCATAGGTGTTGTAAATGCCGTCTTCTCGCGGTCTTCCACGGCTACGGACATCTGCCAATACCCACTAGTGAGATCTAAGGTGGAGAAGTAATTGGCAGACTTCAACACAGATAAAGATTCCTCTATACGAGGTAACGGTAAGCATCTATGTTTGTTATGTGGTTTATTTGCATATAGTCAAATTCAAATTCAAATTCAAATGAGCTTTATTGGCAGGACTAAGTAAATATCAGCATTGCCAAAGCAAATAGTAAAAATAGGGGGACGGGAGTGGGGAGTGGGTAGGCTTTTTAAAGTCCATGATATATCGGGATCCTTTTAGAGGGTGGGGTAGTCTACATACATTCTCATACTGCCATCCTTTTTCCTGACTAGGGCTAATGGGGCTGCCCAGGGGCTACAGCTATCTCGTATAACCCCTGCGTCCTTCATGTCCTGTAGCATTTCTTTGGCTTTTTGATAATGTGCAGGTGGAATAGGCCTGTACCTCTCTTTGATTGGTGAATGTGTACCTGTGGAAATGTGATGTTGTACCCCTTTTATCCTACCAAATTCTTGAATTCTTGGACTACCCGGTACACACCTTGCTTTTCGTACACAGGAGTGGTGTCAGTTCCGACATGGAGCTGCTGGCACCAGTCCTCCAGTGGCCCAGTTGTTTGATCAGGTTTTGACCCTTTGGTATAGGGTATGGGTCCCACTGCTTGGATCTCGTTGTTGCTGACTGTGCACAATTTAGCAACAGTTGTATACTTGGGTAAATTAACCTCCTCACTGCCACAATTTAAGATGCGGACAGGTACTCTCCCATTGTGTACATCCACCACCCCCCTGGCTGTCAACAGTGTAGGTCTGTGCTGATGGGCTCCACTAATGCCTGAAAGTCCTGCCCTCTCAGACCTATAGCTGCTTGACACCAAATCATCATTTCACTCATTGGAGGGATCACAATAGGCAACGGGTCTGTCACCCGTGCAGTACCAATTTCGCCACCTGTAATTGTTACCTGTTGATGGTGCAAGAAGGCTCTGATCTCACGCTGGAGGACCTTCCTCTGACCAGGTCTGGCAGTGTCTGTAATCTGTTGAAGCAAAGACAAAACTTCCTCCATGCAATTGCTAACAACATTAGTGCCTAGTATTATATATGGGTCATTAGCATTACTTGCTTCTGCTACAACTATGACCCCCTGCTTCTGCAATTCCACCCTCCCCACCTTTCCTGGTACTTTCTTAACCCCCATTATGGTAATTGGTTCACCGTTAGATGCATTGAGGGTAAAGTCTAGATCAGGCTGTTTCAGTTCTGCATCAGCCCAATACGTCTTATAAAGGATATAGGGGATGGTGGTCACCTGTGACCCGGTGTCCAGCAGAGCAGGTGTCGGGATGCGATCTAGTACAATAGACAGAAACGGCCTCTGTCCGATAAAGGTCTTGTACCAGGTGGCTAGGCCCTGTTAATCTAGTCCTGAGGTTTGGCCCCGGCCCTCAGGGATGGCCCGTTTAAAGGACAGCTCTTGGCGATGTGTCCGGTGCGGTTACAGTGGTGGCAGATGGGCTGTAGCGGTCGGTGGTTCTTCAACGGGACGATATGGCTTGCTTCACTCGCATCCAGGGTACATCCTCCGGACTGTCGGCAAGTTGAATCAGCGGTTGAGGTCGAGGCTGGGGTCTTGGCCTGGCTGTTTGCTTTTCTGCAGCTGCAGAGCGTCCATCAGTTTAGTGATGTTTTTATTCATCTGGCGCATCTCAGCACGCATCTCAGCTTGCAGAGAATCATACTTGTCAGGCTGAGCAGAATGTACATTGTGCGTGGCTGTAGACACGGTAATGGTTTTGAGGTAGCAGCTTCATGGGTCTCTACCAGTCTTAACCCTTTGATGGCCATCTCCTTCAGGGTATTAAAGTGAGCTTCAGGATTGCTCAATGACCACCAATGCACAGTCTTACTGTCCTCTGGGGATAGCAGTCCCCGGGTGAATTGTTCAATTAGGAGCTTATTTTCCTTGGGTACACTAGCGGGGTTGACATGTTTAAGGGTGCGCAATGCTTCTTACAGACACCAGGCATAAGCTCTAATATCTCCTGGCCTCTGGTAGCAGTGATGGAAGCGCATGCGTATATCAGCCTTGTTGCACTCCTCGAAAGTAGCTCTCAGTTTATTAAATATTGTGTCCGCTGATCTCCGTTCAGCGGCAGACCAGGACGCACTCTCTTTTTCTGCTTCGCCAGTTAACTGTCCGAGTACCACGGCGGCATTCTGCTGACAGGTCATCACATACATATCTAGGACGCCATTGATTTTTCTCTTGAAATCATCCAGCGTATCAGGGCGACCATCACACTGGGGCAGCCACTTGGCCCCTGGGATGTATGGGGGGGAGATCGGCATCATTGGAGCGATTGCGCCCGGTGCGCCAGTGGCACTGGCAGTGTTACTGGAGGCAGTCATTGTTGCCTCCAGGTAATTCCTAGAGTCAGCGAACGCACTTTCGTCGTCGCTGAAGGAGGCCGACATGTTGGAGGCTCCCCTAGTGAATTACAGCCAGTTCTTAAAGAGTTAAACAGTTCGAGAGTTTCCATACTACACTGCGGCACTCGGGAATGCTCAGCTGGGCGAGGGGCGGGTTTCAGTTTCGCGCTCGACAGGCCGACACGCCCCCTTTCTTCTCGCTCTCCGGCGCAGTAATGGCGGCATAGTTTAAACAGTCACTCAATACAATTGAAAACACGGCACACGGTGCCTGGTAATACCGGGCACGGGATCCTGTCTGTATGTGATGTCAGAAAGATATGTCGAGCCCCAGGCTTTCGGGTACTCGAGTTCATGTTCTGTGGGGTAGCGGTGCTGTGTCACGGGGAGTGGTGGCCGCGCCTGATCCCGTGGCCTTGGTGACACTTCAAAAAGGGGTTATATTTACAGGGAATTCTATATACAGTTCACGTGATGCCACCTGTAGTGTCTGGTGATAGGTCACCACTGCCGCCACAGTCCGCCAGAGGTAGATGGTAGTTCGGCTGAGATGAATAAGCCCCCTACAGGTGGGGCTGGGCCTCCGGGGCAGCGTAGTGTGAAGGGGCAGCTTGGAGTGGAGCTGTTGGTTGGGATGGGGAGTGATGGTGCAGTCTATAAGGGGCACCGGGAGCGGAGAGGAATGACACACACACACTGTTGAAGTCTCTTTTACCTTTTAACTGTTGGTTTGGCAGGTAAAGATGTCCAGGGCACTGACAGGTGACCAGGTGCACAGTGGGTCCCCACAGCGAGTGGTATAAGGCCTCCTCTGTTCCTCTGTGGTAACTGAAGCCCAGTCTGCATGCAGCCTGGCTGGCCTCCTCTCTGTTCCTGTCTCTGCTCTATGTGCTCTCTTCCTGTGTGGTCCACGGGTTACTCTCTCTGATCACTGCGGTGGTGCACTGCTGTGTCTGGCTCCCTCTCTCTGACCCACAGGTCTGTAGTCCTGAAGTATCCTACTGGTGCGGATCTCCGATGTCCGGTAAGTCTTTGGGCGAAATTCCACTAATTCCTCACTCCCTTCGGCTGTCTGCTCCTTGCCTTCTGTTCCCTCTTAGCCTTGGGAGATGTCGGAAGGGCCACTCCAGGTCACTGGCTTGGTCCTAACTGCGGCACTGACCACCAGGACGTCTTCGCAGCTCTCCTAGTGTCTGCACACTCTGGCTAACTCCTCCCCCTGCAGCAGTATTTATAGGGGATCTTGCCTAAGGTCAGCAAGCTGGGCTCCCCCTACTTTGCCGGGATGAAATGTGTTGCATGTAGTAGGTACCTGCTGTGGAAACCCAGCTGTGCATTAGAGAAGTCTGTGGCTACCTGCTAGGGCAGGGCGCCACACGAGGATGGGTGACAAACCATCAAGGAGGCAGCGAGGACAGAGAGGAGGGCAGAACGGAGACGCAAGGTGGGGGATGGTCCTGGGCAGCAAGCTGACTGCTGGCACTGGTAATGCCCTCTTGATGTTTTACTGTGAGTTTTCAAAAGGTTATATTTAGGGGTACAAATCACACAGACACATGGGGGACCACTTGCCTAAATGCAGCATACATGCTGCATTCAGTGCTGCTATTAGATTGAATTCCAGGAGGGGGTTGACAGGTCCTCTTTAAAGAAGCGCCATCAACTATAGTGACATCATCAGCGTTTATGTATCAGCTCCTCACACAGGCTGATAAAGAATAAAGGGGGGGAATGGTCACTAATAGATCATTGGTAACAGAACAATCACTAATAGATCATTGTGAATAGAATGATCACAAATACATCATTCGGGATAGAACAATCACTAATAGATATTGTGGATAGAATAATCACTAATAGATCATTTGGGATAGAACTAATAGATTGTTGAGGTTAGAATGATCACTAATGCCGATTTCACATCATCACTATCCGATCCGGGGCTGTCCGCTGTGACCCGGACAGCCCCGGACCGTAAAGCGAACAGAACCAGAGGGCTAAATATGCCCTCCGGTCCGGTGTGCAGCTGGACGCAGTTGCAGCTGCTGATAATTCAGGACCGCGGTCCTTAACTGTCAGGAGGGGACAGCTCCATGGTGCTGAAGTTCAGGCCGGCCGGCACTGAGGTTCAGCACCCGGTGTCCGGCTCCCGGATGCCGCTCCGGAGTGATCCGGCACCATAGAGCCCCATGTAATTGGGGTCCGGATCGCACCAGACTGGGAGTATCCGGGAGGATCAGCTTTTTTCCAGGAGAAAAATCCAAATCCTCCCGGATTCTCCCGGATAGATACAAACCGGATGGCAGATAGCTGCCATCCGGCTTCTATCCGGCCCCATAGCATTCTATGGGGCCAAAATCCGGTCCAGGCTGTCCGGTTTACAACGGACAGCCCGGGATCGGATAGTGCCGTGATGTGAAACCAGCCTAACAAATTATTCTGGATAGAACAATCACTAACAGATCATTGGGGATGATCAATCACTAAGGCTGCCTTCACATCACGATTTTTGGCTGTCCGTGGAGATCCTTGTCTTTGCAGGATCCCCTGGACAGCCACAGATCCACACGGATCCCAGCATTCGGATGGCAAATATCTACCCGCATCTGAGTGTATGCAGGATCCGTGTGGATACTGTGGTCCCTGCCTCTCCCTGCATCTTCCCTGTCTCTCCCTACATCTTACCTGTCTCTCCCTCCTCCATCTACTCTCCCCCCACTCATCTATCCTGTCCCCTGTCCTGTCCCCTGTCATGTCCCCTGTCCTGTCCCTGTACTGTCCCCTATCCTGTTCCCTCCCTTTCCTCCAGTATGTTAAAAATAATACATTTTCTCCCGGAGGATACTTCACCTTTCCGGCGCCTCCGGGGATGCAACAGTCTCCATCTGGCTGAAGGACATGTTATTACGTCACAGAGCCCATCAGCTGACATGCCAAGAGGTCCTGCACCCAGATGGAGACGGTCACATCCCCGGAGGCGCTGGAAAGGTGAAGTATCTCCTGCAGGAAATTTATTATTTTTAACATACCGGGAGGAGAGAGGAGGGGACTGGACAGGGGACAGGATAGACGAGCGGGGGAGAGGAGATGGAGGAGGGAGAGACAATGAAGATGCAGGGAGAGACAGGGTTATGTACTGAGCACTGCTTCAGGGCATGCTCAGTACATAAACACAGAGCCAACATCAGATCCGATGTAGATACGGATCCGATGTCCATAGGCTCCCATTGTATCTTACTATGGACCATCACGGATCCGTGGTGTCCGATTTTAGTCACGGACACCAAAATTGCAGCAGGCTACGATTTTGGCTCCGTTAGTAAATCGGAAAGCAACGGATGGAGCTGAAATCAGATGCCAATTGGGACACATTCGAGACCATCCGTTGCCCATAGGGATACATGGGAGGCAAAATCGGATGCTACAAAAATCCAAAATCATAAGTGAAGGCAGCCTTATAGATCATTGGGGATAGAACAATCACTAACATATCATTGAGGACAGAATGATCACTAAGGGTACCTTTACACGCCCCCACAGAGTGCAGCAACAGGTAGCCACCGCACGTGCACCGCACGTTTTTAACGGTGGACACCGATCCCTGATGCCGCATACACACGCCGCCACAACGTGCAGCACTGAAGGCATTTGCTTTCCCCGGAAGTGCTGACAGCTCCTGCGGCTTACTGCCTGTTGAATACACGCCGCTACCACAAAGGAATATGGGCGTACATATTCAGCGCCATAAGTACATAGGCGTGACAGAGTTGTGTATTACGTGCCGCTCGTACGGTGATTGGACAACGCAATAGCATCATGATTGGCCAGCCTGCGCAGGAAGGCTGGCTAATACATGACGCCATTGCAATTGTGGACTGTGAATGGATAGCTCTTTAAATATGGCGCCCTGTAAAGGGACAATCAATTGTAACGCAGGAGCCTCCACCAATGATAGCTGATGGGGCGTGGTATCCATGACGCCGTGGCACGCCCCTGGGAATTCGCTAGGCCATGCAAATACCTTCCTGTGCCCCGATTACATGCCACCACCATAGGTATTATTCCTTCCTGTTTTTGAGCACGGCTCAGAAACAGGTATCCGAAGGAACTGTAGGGCACTGGAAGGAATTTCCCCATTTACACGCCGCCATTTCGTAGTGATTTCATGGCAACAGGCACAATTGTCCCCGATGCCCGGCGGTTTCTTCCTTCCTGTGGCGGCGTGTAAAGGGGCCCATACAGACTGTGTTATCTACAGCACTTCTCCTGTTTACATCGAGTGATGTGCTGCTGAGAACAATGGTCCTGATTCATTAAGACACATTGTGTATGGTCAGTCTGAATAAATGAAGTCACTGTAGTAATATTCACCCACTCCATTAATCCACTACTTCATAAATTAGGACATGTAAAAGTCCCGTGAGCATCCAACACAAATGTACACACGTATATACATAGATCAGGCTCTCTATCTGTGGACATATGACACTTTCCTTAGTCACCACTACTGCTAACATGCTCATAGAAATGTATTTTTAGAGAAATATTTAAAAAAAAAGATTCTTACATATTTTTCTGCAGAGAGGCTGTGAGTCTTTCTATGGGGCCACAGGTGTCTCCTGTTGCAACTCCTGCAGCTCCAGGGCACAGAGTACACTATCATCTCCTGACAGGCAATACAGATATGCTTATAAAGCGAAGTCTGTGATTGGCTGACAGGAGATGAGGCACACATGTCCCTGTGTGCAGTGATATGGCTGGAGCAGGGGGCCACTGCACAGCCCTTTTCCCCCTATAGTGGATATGAGAGGATTAATTGTCCTGCCTCTCCCTCCCAGCCCCCTCCCTCTTCTCATGCTCTTCTCATACCCTCCGTGGATCTTCAGCATGGCACAGTCAGGCAGCAGAGCGACTCACACTGTGAGCTGTCAGTGACTCCCGGCCCCTTCCCTCTGCACTATGTAGGCACAACCAGCGGCAACAGCAGGAACTGGTGAGGAAAGGGCCCCGTTCAGGATAATCATCATGCAGCACATTGTCCCCAGCATTGTCCTGTCAGCACTTACTCTGCCGCCGGTTCTTCACGTTCACTACTTCTTTGGGGTCCCCTCTCACTCTGGCCCCCAGTTCAGCTGCACCTGCAATATGGCCGCCCCTGGCTCGGGGCCCCTCAGAGGGGGAGGGGCCCTGGGAAAATGCCCAGTCTGCCCCCCCTAACGCCGGCCCTGTACACAGATGTAGGCAAACAATTGACGAAGTTGCTTAGGCATATGTAGGGTAACTGCGTCTTCTAAAGTAAGTGTCCAAACAGTATCATCCAATAAAAGTCCAAAAGCCAAAGCTGCAGCTTTAAATGTATTGTACAATACTCCGTTAGCTGTTTTCAAATAATCATAACTTGTAGCTCCTTTGACATGCAGCAGTAACAGCTGAAGGCAATATCTTTCTTGATTCTTGACACTAATGGTACCTTTACACGCCGCCAAAAGACCGCGAAGTGGCGGCTTGTAATTCAGGAAGTTCCTTCCTGTGTCTTTGGATACCTGTGTTTCAGCCCTGCTCAAAAACAAGCAGGCATAATCCCTATGGTGGCGGCATGTAATCGGGGCACAGGCACAGTATTTGAGTTCCCTGGGGCATGCCACAGCGTCATGTATACCATGCCCCATCAGCTATCATTGGTGGGGGCTACTGTGTACCCATTGGCTGTCCCTGCACAGGGCGGCATATTTAAAGAGCTGACCAGTCACAATACACATTTTCAATAGCGTCATGTATTAGCCAGCCTTCCTGCGCTGGCTGGCCAATCATGATGCTATTGCATTGTCCAATCATCGTACGAGCGTCGCGTAATACACAACTCTGTCACGCCTATGTGTTGTCCCTGCTGCCCTAGGTCCGCCCATATTCCCTTCTGGTAGCGGCGTGTAATTCAGGGAAGGTGCTCCACAGAAGGTAACCCGCGGCACCCATCGGCACTTCCAGGGAACGAAAATACCTTCTGTGGAGCACCTTGTGGCGGCGTGTAATTGCGGCATCAGGCACCGTTAGGAACCGTTGAAAATGCACGCGTGCACATGCGGTGTCTGCCTGTTGCTGCCCTCTGTGGCGGTGTGTAAAGGTACCATTACAGTATACATGCATCCAATTATTTTGCTAACTCCTCGTTGTCTTGGCTTTCAAGTTTTATTCCAAATGTAATAATCTCGCGATCCAAATACTGCCTTGCGTAGTCGTCACATTGGTTCAGCAAAAAACATTCCATTAATGTTGACGTTGTGCTTAAAGTTTTTGAGACATCTTCGACTTGACAATTTTCATAGAAATAAAGCTGTTGTTGATTAGATAAATGGATAGCTAAACATATTATGGCATGGGACTGTGAATGTATTGGAAATGCAAATATCCTCCAAGCAGCTTCTGGAATACTCACATATCTTGAGTCAAGAAAAGTTGATGATTCATCGTGATTGACTGTTGTCTGTTGTATTTCAACATTAGCTTTGTCATGGCCCTTGTAAATGTACTTGAAAAGATATTTGATACTTTTTATTGAAGTGCAGATTTCTACGTTGATGTGACAGTGGTAGCGTTTTGATAAGTACGGGTTATATGGGACTATCCATGAGTGATTTATAATTTTTTTTTTGTGAACAATGTTATCAATGTGTGCTCGCCGGTAGGATGGGTAGCCATCCAAGTCTTTAACAGTGTGCTGTCTTAACTCCTTTGGAAAGCCTTTAGTACACTTGCCGTTTTCCATGAATGGACTTTTTGGATTTGCTTCACTGCATGGACCTTGCTTCACCGCATGGACCATGAACCATATGAGAAATGACAATATCATACAGTTCAGAATATTTTTCTTGGTTAGGAATTTCAGCCCACACTATGTTGTCAATTTCTTCATCTGTGCGAAATTAGAATCCGCATCTAAGATAATAAGTATATGCTCATGTGGGAGACCTCGTTTCTGAAACTCAATGACGTGTAACATTGCTACAACTGTTTCAAAAAAGCCATTTTTGATATCTTTCAAAAGGCTGGTGAGTTTGAGTCGAAATACGCATGCAAGTAAGCCCGGCCTGTGTTCCACTTGTTGCCAGGGTTCTACATTTTCAGTAATTTCCAGCCATTTATTGCCATTGCATCTTGATAATGCTGTTGCATGTTGCGGGGGCTACCTTCAAATGACGACGGGAGACATGGGCGTACCCAGCGTGGGGCAGGGGAAGGCAGGTGCCCCCCCACAAGAAGGAAGCAGGAAAGCCACCACATGGCTAATTAGTATGCGATGCTGTGCAAACTGCTGCCTGCAGAGCATCGCTTATCTTCTTTCTGTGCTGAGGGAGGAGAGGGGGAACTAGAGTGCAGAGGAAAGTGGGGGATGGGCTACTCTGGCTGGCACTGCTTTCCATTGCATGTGCCCAGCCACATCACACTTCGGAGACAATCCCGTGGTCTCCTGTGATGTCACACATCCGCCCTGCACTTTCCTTCCCTCCAGACTCAGAGAGGATCATCACTGGTAAACAAAGAACAAAACAATGCTAATATGTGTGCATATGTGTAAGTCTGTGCTTATATGTCTATGTGTGTATATATATATATGTGTGTGTGTGTACAGTGTGTATATGTATATATATGTGTGTGTGTGTCTGTTCATATGTGAGTGTGTGTGCATTGTGTATGTGTGTGTATATATGTGTACAATGTGTATGTGTGTATATATATTGTGTGGGTGTGTGTGCAGTGTGTATACAGTATGTGTGTATTTATATGTGTGGGGGGTGTGTACAGTGTGTATATAAATGTGTGTCTCTGTATATATGTGTGTATATATAGGTGTGTACAGTATGTATACATGTATATAAATGTGTGTGTCTGTGTATATATGTATATATATGTGTGTGGGTGTGTGTGTACAGTGTGTATATGTGTGTATATATATGTATGGGTGTGTACAGTATGTATATGTTTATATAAATGTGTGTGTGTATATATGTGTGTGTGTGTGTATAAATGTGTGTGTGTCTATGTATATATGTGTTTGTCTGTGTATATATGTGTGTGCAGGTGTGTGTGTAAAGTCTGTATATAAATGTGTGTGTCTGTGTATACATGTGTGGGTGTATGTGTGTATATATGTGTGTACATGTGTCTGTGTGTGCATACAGTATGCAAGTTTGTATATATGTGTGTATGTGAGTATGTATATATGTGTGTCTGTGTTTGGGTATAATCATGCCTGTTGTACATTATCTACTTACATAATTACCAGTTTTTTCGTTTCCGGGCACTGTGCCGCTATCCCAGCATGCTTTATGGCGCTGCGAGCGATGGTGCGCATGCGCCATCGCGGGCCGCCGCTTGCATTGCTGGATGGCGCCGTAGCGGCACACTGCCCGCAAATGAAACACTCGCTCACTAATGTTTATTCTTCCCGCCCGCTCCTAGCAGTTCGCCTGCTAAACCCCCGCCCGGTCCTCGCACTCCTACTCGCTTCTGCCCCCACCAGCCATCCTCCCCGCCGCCAATAAGCCCCGACTTACAGGACCTGTGGTGACATCTGTGCCATGGGCGGAGCCACGTCACATGACCATGACGTCACCACAGGTCCTTCTGCACAACACATCAAGAAGCAGCCAGGTAATTGTGCTGCATCCCACACCACTGTCAGCCCTGCATTCATCCCGCGCTCTCCCTCACACTAAAGGCCATGTCGCACGCTTCAATTTCTTGAGCGATATCGCTTAAGCGATCTGCTTTTTTGATCGATTAAGCGATATTGTTTGTGCGTCGCTGCGTGTAATTGATTGATTGATCGCAGCATTGTGTGCAGGAGCTCAAATCAAGCAATAAACGCTTGATCAATCTGCCTCATCGTGGTGTGTGACACCACGATGAACGATCTCCCAGCGGCAGAGCCTATGCTGGGAGATGGTATCTATGGTAAACGTCGGGTTACTAAGCGCTGCGCCGCGCCTAGTAACCCGATGTGTACCATAGTTACCAGCGATTCCGCTGCTCTACATCGCTGGTGAGTCTGCCTGTGTGACAGCTCACCAGCGATGTGAGCGATATTGTTAGCGATCGCGCGTGCACGTGATCGCTAACAATATCGCTCACAAGATTGATGCGTGTGACGTGGCCTTTACTCACCCTTCACTCACTCAAGCCACACTCACTGTGCCCTACACTTACTCTACCCCTCACTCAGCCCACACTCACCCTGCACTCTCTACATCTCACTGTCATGTCTCTGTATACTCTGTCCCTGTCATGTCTCTGTATACTCTGTCCCTGTCATGTCTCTGTATACTCTGTCCCTGTCATGTCTCTGTATACTCTGTCCCTCTCATGTCTCTGTATACTCTGTCCCTCTCATTTCTTTGTATACTCTGTCCCTGTCATGTCTCTGTATACTCTGTCCCTCTCATGTCTCTGTATACTCTGTCCCTGTCATGTCTCTTCATACTCGTCCTGTCATGTCCTTATACCTTCACTGTCTTCCTTACCTTCCCTTTATGTCCATACTCTTCCCTGTCACTCTCTATACTCTTCCTGTCATTTCTCTGTATACGCTGTCCCTGTCATGTCTCTGTATACGCTGTCCCTGTCATGTCTCTGTATACACTGTCCCTGTCATGTCTCTGTATACGCTGTCCCCGTCATGTCTCTGTATACTCTGTCCCTGTCATGTCTCTGTTATCCCCTATCAACTCTGTCCCTGTCATGTCTCTGTATACTCTGCCTCTCATGTCTCTGTATCTCGTCCTTCATGTCTCTGTATACTCTGTCCCTGTCATGTCTCTGTATACTCTGTCCCTGTCATGTCTCTGTATACTCTGTCCCTGTCATGTCTCTGTATACTCTGTCCCTGTCATGTCTCTGTATACTCTGTCCCTGTCATGTCTCTGTATACTCTGTCCCTGTCATGTCTCTGTATACTCTGTCCCTGTCATGTCTCTGTATACCTGTCCCTGTCATTCTCTGTATACGCTGTCCCTGTCATGTCTCTGTATACGCTGTCCCTGTCATGTCTCTGTATACCTGTCCCTGTCATGTCTCTGTATACTCTGTCCCTGTCATGTCTCTGTATACTCTGTCCCTGTCATGTCTCTGTATACTCTGTCCCTGTCATGTCTCTGTATACTCTGTCCCTGTCATGTCTCTGTATACTCTGTCCCTGTCATGTCTCTGTATACTCTGTCCCTGTCATGTCTCTGTATACTCTGTCCCTGTCATGTCTCTGTATACTCTGTCCCTGTCATGTCTCTGTATACTCTGTCCCCTGTCATGTCTCTGTATACTCTGTCCCTGTCATGTCTCTGTATACTCTGTCCCTGTCATGTCTCTAACTCTGTCCTCATGTCTCTAACCTGTCCCTCATGTCTCTATACTCTGTCTCCCTGTCTCTTACACTCTGTCCTCATGTCTCTAACTCTGTCTCATGTCCTCGTATACTCTGTCTTCATGTCTCTGTATACTCTGTCTTAATGTCTCTGTATACTCTGCCCGTCATGCTCTGTATACTTGTCAACTGTCATGTATTGTATACTCTGTCCTGTCTGTCTCTGATACCTGTCCCTGTATGTCCTGTATACTCGTCCCTGCATTCTCTAACTCTGTCCCTGTCATCCCTCTCTGTAGCCTGTCTCCCGTCACCTACACCTGTCCGCTTCTCTCCTACCACCTCTCAGCCTACACCTTCTCTCCTCACACCTCTCCTTCCTGACCTCTTCCTACCTTCCTACACTCTGTCTCATGCCTCACACTCTCTCCTCACCCTCACACTGACAATTCTCTCATACCCTTAACTGTAGTCTGCATCTCTCTCTCATCCCCTCCACCATGTAGGACCGCATCTCTCCTCACCCCTCCACCACTGAGCCGCATCTCTCCTCAACCCTCACCACGAGCCGCATCTCTCCTTACCCCTCCACCACTGAGCCGCTCTCTCCTCACCCCTCCACCACGACCGCATCTCTCCTCACCCCTCCACCACAGACCCATCTCTCCTCACCCCTCCACCACTGAGCCGCATCTCTCTCACCCCTCCACCACTGAGCCGCATCTCTCCTCACCCCACATGAGCCGCATCTCTCCTCACCCCTCCACCACTGAGCCGCATCTCTCCTCACCTCCACACGAGCCGCATCTCTCCTCACCCTCCACACAGAGCCGCTCTACTCTCTACCCACCACGAGCCGCTCTTCCTACCCCTCACCACAGAGCCGCTCATACTCTGCACCCCCACCACAGAGCCGCTCTCTCGCTACACTCACACAAGCCGCACCCCCACCCCCCACAAGCGCCCTCTATACTCTGCTACCCACAGAGCCGCCTCATACTCTGCTACCCACAGAGCCGCCTCAATACTCTGCTACCCACAGAGCCGCCTCGATACTCTGCTAGCCACAGAGCCGCCTTATATACCCTTCTGCTACCCCACAGTGATCGCCCACACCCGTATACTCTGCTACCACAAGCCCTCTATACTTGCTACCCACAGAGCCACCTCGATACTCTGTACCCACTAGACCCGCCTGTATACCTGCTACCCACAGAGCCGCCTCAATACTCTGCTACCCACAAGCCGCCTCTATATTCTGCTAGCCACAGAGCCGCCTCGATACTGCTACTCACAGAGCCCCTCGATGCTCTACTACCCACTGACCCGCCTGTATACTCTGATACCCACTGACCCGCCTGTATACACACAATTCATTTCACCGCGTTCCCGATGCAATTGCATCGGGCCTTCTTACTAGTTTTTTATATATCTGTGTATATATCTGTGTATATGTTTGTCTATGTATGTGTGCGTGTGTCAGCACCTGGGCAAGAGTCAGGATTCTGGATGACCGGGTGGTCCCACTTGTTGTCAGGGACACTGTCCATGCTGCTTGCCAATTGTGTCCCCAGCCCTTCATGTTTCTCTTTCCCCCCCCAAATCGCTACCTTCTCCCCACGTGTGCTGGACTGTGATGAGTGTTTGACTTACCTATAGTATGCCAGATCTGCAGACGGCTTACTAGTATTCATAAGCTGCCAGCAGTCAGAGTCTGTGCTCATTGCAGCAGTGCTCACGTGGGGAGAAGATAGCACAGGGGGGCAAGAGACATAGTGCACAGGAGGAGAAGCCAACACGGGGGTGGTGAGGGGAGACAATGTACAGGAGAAAAAGACAGCTCAAGGGGGGAAGAGACACTGTGCACAGGGGGGAGACAGCACATAGGAGGAGAAGAAAGCTGAAGGGGGGCAAGAGACACAGCACACATGAGGAGAAAGCACACAGGAAGAGAAGACGGCTCAAGGGGGCAAGAGACACAGCCCACAGGAGGAGAAAGCACACAGGAAGAGAAGACGGCTCAAGGGAGCAAGAGACACCGCTCACAAAAGGAAGACGACGCACAGAAGGAGAAAACAGCTCAAGGGGGGCAAGAGACACAGCATACAGGAGGAAAAAGTGCACAGGAGGAGAAGACAGCTCAAGGAGGGGCAAGAGACACAGCGCACAGGGGAGAGACAGTGCACAGGACGAGAAGACCACAAAAGGGGGGCAAGAGACATCACACAGGGGGAGAACACAGCGCACACGAGAGAGACAATGCACAGGGGGAGAGATAGCACAAAGGGGGGAGACAGGCACATAGAGGGGAGACACTGTGCACAGGGGGGAGAAGTCAGAAGCTGCTCTTACAAGCCCTCAATGAAAGTCTGAGAGCCTGAACGAGGACTGAATGAGGCTCTCACACTTGATCTGTTCATGGTGTGGCGGTATTTCTCCTTGTATATGGTATTATTTGGTCACTGTGGTAATGTGCATGTGGCACCCCAGGGGTTAATGTGCCACAGTAACATCACACGGGTTCCCTCCCCACAACACACTGACACTAGCACCTCTGGGCCAGGAGGGGGAGCTAAACCAGCTCCCTTATATACTCTGGGTCAAGAAGAAGTAGTTAGTCTAGTCAGAAGTCTAGTTTTAGTAGAGATTTCAGTACAAGCTAGTACTGTGAAGAGTCCAGTTCCTGGGAGAACTGAGGGAGTCTGTAGTGTAAAGGAGCTACGTCAGGCTTCTCTACAGTCCGCTCACTGATTCCAGGCCTAGCCAGGGTCTGAGGGAAGGAGAATTGAAGACAAAGGAACACATCTGGGAGCTTGAGTGCCACCACCACCAGCCCCAGAGGAGCGCACAGAACGGACACCAGATCCGTGACTGTGACTGACACACACAGAACAGTAAATCCAGGAATAGTGGAGTTTCTAGATCAACACTGTACCAGAGCAAAGCAACACGGCGGGGTCATCAGCACACGAAAGACTCAAGTTGCCTAGCCAAGGGGTACTTGTGAGGAGAGAGACAGTGCCAGCAGCTCAGCTTGAAGCAGCAGCAGGGCCACACACACACAGCGCAGCAGGAGGAAGCTGAGGATCCGGACAGGGTGGGAGCAACCCGGCCCCAGTACAGACTCCGTGGACAATCTGCTACAACATCTGCAGTAAAGCTTTGGAAAACTTCAGAAACGTGAATGTGTGATCTTTGAACCCGTCTCCACTATCAATCCCTTTATTACCACATCTATCCTATCCACTATAGACTCTAATTACCACTGCCCCGGGGAACCAGCCTCTATCTACAGAGAGCCGTTCCATCTAAGCTGCCTAACATCATCCCCGGAGGTTCTGCAGCAGCGGTGGTCCCATTACTGATCACACACCGTGGATGGCGTCACGACAGACATTTATCCCTTGTACATATCCCCTTTTACTTGCGGAACCCGGGACACGGTCCGGACCAGGCCCTCCGTGACATCCCCAGCAGCAACCCCGTCCCAGTGGGCTCCACAACCTGGCGTCACAAACAGGATCTACCATGCCCGGTAAAATGGGCATTGTGTGCCGTGATTAACGTGAAAACTGTTTTTAAGCTGCGCCATCAGAACTGTATTTCTGGAAATCCGCCATTTTACAACGCGCGGTGCGCGGGAAAGAAGGGGGTGGTACCCTGCAGTGGCGCGAATCGAGCCTTCTCCCTGGTGCTGACGACATCCGGCGGGGAAGAAGATCCCTGGTGCACCGCGGAACCTCCAAGCGACATCCGGACTTAAGCAGAAGACAGGAGGGTGAACGTTAACTAAGGGGGCACAAGATGTTGCAGCCAACCGCGCCAAGGCGGAGCAGCCGGTGGAGCTGCAGAGCCAGATCAAGCAATAGCACCCGGCGGTGCAGCGGCACAAGGAGCAGCACCTATCATGCCGCTCCTGATGCCATATACTCCAGGGGCAATGTGGCTGCCCCAATACTCCGAGGAGCCTAATACGCTTAATGACTTTCTGCTAAAGATAAAAGCTTATTATGTGATGTACCCCCTCATTGAAGCCCAGCGTGTTGGAATTATTATGGGACAATTAACGGGCAATGCACAGCGGGAGGTTGCGTCCTGGCTGGACACGGATAAGGACACTGTAGAGCATCTAGTAGCTGGACTAAAAGCAACATTTGAATCTACTGCTGATACCCGGGCTAAGATGATGTTTTATGCATGTCACCAAAAGCCCAAAGAGAGTGCCAGAGACTATGCCTTAAATCTGCAAGAAGCACTCAAAGCCCTTAAACTGGTAGAACCTGCTTTAGCCCCGGGAGCTGATAAAATGCTGCTTGACCAATTCATAGAGGGCCTCCTATCCCCTTCCCACAGAGGACAGCTGAGTATGATACTTCTTCAGAATCCTATGTTTTATATATCCAGGATAAACATGAATAATATTTACGAAGTGTTAGGGCTCTCCCACATATTACATTAAACATACTGATTTGGGTTTTGGAGAGTTTCTATCCCAATAATTTAGAGCACAAATTTAGCTGCTTTTTATAAAGATGCTTTTATTGATTCATCAAGGAGATTAAAAAGTTGCAGGTACAAAGTGCTCAAAAAATGTAAAAGATACAGTTATACATGGATCTGGGTTTGAGAGGACACTAAGGGGTTAAGGTCTTCTTGTCTCCCACTTCAAGACATATTCATGGTAGCAAAAACTAACAAAAACCATTGTGCAGTCCTAGTATACAGATGGCTGAGAGCTACAGCTTGTAGTGTATAGAGGGTTCAATACCATATCCCCCTCCTAATACAACAACCACTGATTATTAACTCAACTCCAATAATACATCAAACTTAGCAACATAGAGATTGTGCCCAAGCTTACCCATGTCAGAAGTCAAAGCGTGGAGATGATCACTAGGGGACGCCCCAACGCGTTTCCCTGAATGCTTCCTCAGTGGGCATGTTTGGCCATGTCTCCCCATCCTAATATACCCCCCACCACCCCTCTCACCACCTGTCTCCAATCCGCTGCTCCACCCGCAAATGATGCGGACCCGGCGCCGTCCCGAGCAGCGCTTCCGGCCTTCACACACCGGAAGTGCGTCATATGACGCTCCTTCCCGTGTTACTGAAGCCTACAACCGCAGCCCGAGGAACCCGACCGCGCATGCGCGTACCCGCAAACGCCATTTTGGAAGAGGCAAAGTTGCCCACTCTCTTTATATACTCTCCAGATTAGGTGAAATTGTTAGATGGACACTATACAGCTATGGTATCACTTTGCAACCCGGATACAACCAATAAATGAGTTCAGATGTTTGACTCTTATGTATATATATATGGGATATATGCACATAATCTTGATACATACAGCATCATACATATACAAATACACAGTGTTTATATATGACGCTCTCATTATCCATATATCCTGATGTCCTCCTTCATATAGCCATCCATAGAAGTGATTCAGGTTACAATGTCCTGTCGCCACCGTAAAGTCATATCGGAATGCCATCCAAGAGTAAACGGACGGTGTAGAAGGGGGGGAGGGATATAGAACAGCTAAAAACACAGACAAACAATAAAAAACAGTTAAAACCATAATACAGAATACCATAAGGAACCCTCAGGAAAAACTGGGGGTCCACAGCATAGTCAAAGGCTCAGATCTTACAAGCACAGCCAATCAAAAGACAAGAATATCTTATCCACATTATGGATAGATATCAATCCTCCCCCATAATGGAAGGAAGATTATATCCACATCCTTCAATCCAGAAGCCTATTAGTTGCTTCAAAGATTAGAGATATGACACAAAACTAGTTTCATTGAGACCATCTGGGACTGCGTCCCCAGACGACTATCCATTGGCATTCGCTCCTTGCAAGAGATTTCCTATAGTCTCCCCCTCTTGCTCCCAAATGCACACGTCTATAGCTTTGAATTTTAAATTGGTTGGGTCGCAACCATGTTTAGATTTAAAATGGCGGGTAAGGTTTTTAAATTAGGATCGCCTGGTTCCATCTTTTTAGCCGCCTCTATGTCCCTGATGTGCCTCCTTACCCTGACACGAACTCTCGAGATGTGAACCGATGTAAATCAGGCCACAGGACACGTTCTTCAGAATCCTAACATGACATTTGCTGAGTTAAAAGACAGAGCCATCCGTCTGCAGCAGCTAGAAGAGCCCCGGGATCTAAAATCTATACCGGACCCTGCAGCAGCACCTCAGCAACCGGCAGCGCCAGCGACATCCGCCATGTCAGCAACTGCTGCTGAAACTAGGGAACCAATCTCTAATGAGGCCATCAATCAGAAGCTAGATGCCCTGACAGACACCGTTATCTCAATGGCTAAAGTCATCAAGGAGCTGCGAGAATCCTAGCCTGCACCCAAGATCGAGTTGGCAACCAGCAGAGAGGATGTCCCGTGGATGAGGCCCAAAAGATATCAAGCGACAAGAGGGCGACCCAGCGATCGCTACCAACCGGATGGACAGCCCATTTGCCGCCGTTGCCAGAAACCAGGTCACCTTGCCCGAGAGTGTGCTTTAAACGACGATTCCTTGGGCAGGCGGGCCGCTCCTCAGGTATGAACTCTATAGGTCCGTCAGCCTGGTATGACAGATTCGTGGGAGGAGAGCCTGTGATCCCTATCTTGTTGGATGGCATTCCATTTAGTGCCTTGTTGGATACCGGGTCCCAGGTAACATCAATTCCACATGTTCTATATAAAAGGTACTGGGCTGATTCAGACATTACAAGTGCTCCAACTGACTTTACAATGGACATATGGGCTAGTAATGGACAATTAATACCACAGGTTGGGTTCAGAGAAATGACCATTCAGATTGGGAAGGTAGAATTGCAGAACCAGGGTATTATAATTGTAGATGTTAACCGGTGAGAACGTGAGCCAGTGATGCTGCTAGGAATGAATGTAATTGAAAAATGTTTTTCCGAAGTGAAAAGTGTTTTGCAGCAAATCGCCGAGACTGCCGGAACCGGACAGCAGAGGCTCCTGCACAAAGAGATCAAGGCCCTGATGTTGAAGCAACAGGTAGAAATATCCGGAGGTGAGATCGGCAGTGTACAAGTAAGTGATCCAATACCCATTGTAATACCTCCCAAAACTGAAATGTTGGTCTGGTGTAGAGCCGCAATAGGCATTAAAGGGCGACACTATCAAGCCCTGGTAGAACCCGTGTACTCAGACAGTAGACCTACTATACTCACAGCAAGAGGAGTGGTTGAGGTACACCGGGGAAGAGTACCATTATGCCTACTGAACTGCGAGAGGATGAGATCACATTACCAAAGTATGCTACCATGGCTAAATTGTACACGGTTGATAACAATAACATCACAGCCGTCGAGCCCTTGAACCCATCAAGTCAGTGCGGATGACAATGGCTCAGGGGAAAAGCTGGAAGATTGGTGCCAAAAGCTACATGTAGGTACCAGTTCTACACCTCCCCATCACAAGCATGGAGTATACCGGGTAGTGAAAGAATGTGAGCAAGTAAACACCCGTTACACTTTGGGCAAATTAAAGGGGTAGAGCACGCTATACCCACAGGTAACCATCAGCCTATAAGAGAGAGGTATAGACCATTACTACCCGCTCATTACCAAACCACCAAAGACATGCCCAAAGAAATTAAATCTGCAGGAGTAATAAGAGACAGTTGTAGCCCCTGGGCAGCACCTGTAGTGTTAGTTAAAAAGAAGGACGGGACCATGAGAATGTGCATAGATTACCGGCAGATTAACCGCATCACACATAAGGACGCATACCCATTACCTAGGATTGAGGAGTCATTAGCTGCATTAAAATCTGCTAACTACTTTTCCACCCTTGATCTGACTAGTGGGTACTGGCAGGTTCCTGTGGCCGAGGCCGACAAAGAGAAGACAGCGTTTACTACGCTGATGGGCCTCTGTGAGTTCAATTGTATGCCGTTTGGACTCTGCAACGCACCTGGGACCTTCCAACGACTGATGGAGAGCTGCTTAGGACATAAGAAATTTGAAACTGTCCTCCTGGTAGGCTGTTATAGAAGATTTATCAGTGGATTCACTAAGCTAGCAGCTCCCCTGCAAGACATCCTGGTAGGACAGTCAAGAAAGTCTGCAACCCGTAATCCTCCTTTCCAGTGGAGTGAAGAGAGGGAAGACTCCTTCAACAAGCTGAAATGTGCTCTGACGGGAGAAGAGATCCTGGCATACCCTGATTACCATCAACCATTCATTCTATACACAAATGCCAGCAATGTGGGACTGGGAGCAGTGTTATCACAGAAGCAAGGAGGCAAAGTGAGAGTTATTGCACTTGCAAGCAGGAAGCTCCGGCCTACAGAAAGAAATCCCGAGAACTACAGCTCCTTCAAGCTAGAACTACTGGCAGTAGTTTGGGCTGTAACGGAATGTTTCAAGCACTCCTTGGCCGCTGCAGAATTCACCATTTACACGGTTAACAACCCATTGATGCACCTGGATTCAGCGAAATTAGGTGCATTGGAGCAGCGATGGATAGCCCGGCTGTCTAACTACAATTTTGTCATTAAATACAAGGCAGACTGCAAGAATGGGAGCACAGATGCCTTATCCCGAATACCACACCTGGAAGACGTGGAAGAGGAACCGGAAGAGCTGGAAGAGATTGAACTACCGGCCTTTCATCGTTCAAAAGTGGACCAGTATCAACCCGGCATCTACCAAAGAGAACAGAAGGCAAATCTCAACCCGTTAGCACACCATGGATGGGCTGACACCCAAAATACTGATCCAGCTGTGAAGCTGGATCAGTAAAAGAACTGATCAGTGAAAGAACTGCTTAAACAACAAGGTGCGTACCCTAAACAGAATGCCCCAGCTGAGACCCAACAGCTCTGGAAAGAGAGAGGCAAGTTGTTCCTGTATCAAGGGAAGCTCTGCAGAAGGCATACCAATCCCAAAACACATGAACTGGTCTGGCAAATAATCGTACCCAAGCAAGACATCAGAATGGTCTTAGAAGCCTACCACGACGGTGCAGGTCATTTTGGATGGAAGAAGTTGGAAGCACTCCTGAGAGAGAGATTCTATTGAGTTGCATTGAGAAAATCCACTGAAAATTGGTGTAGAAGATGTGGCGTGTGCAACCTCAGAAGGAAAGATCCACAGAGAACTCCACTCCAGCCCATAGTAACCAAGCAACCACTTGAGCTAGTCGCGTTAGACCATGTCAAGTTGTCACCAAGCCGGTCAGGCTATGTCTATGCCTTAACCATCGTGAACCATTACTCACGCTTCTTAGTGGTGGTACCCGTCAAGGACCTGACAGTGAAGACGGCAGCAAAAGCATTCCAGACACATTTCTGTAGACCGCATGGTTACCCAGAACAAGTCCTTGCAGACCAAGGTCTAGCTTTTGAGTCAGAGATTTTCCAGGAATTCTGCAATATGTACGGCTGTAAAAAGATCCGCACAACAACGTACCATCCCCAAACAAATGGCTTATGCGAGAAGATGAATCATATTGTAATTGACCTGTTAAAAACATTACCAGAGTCAGAAAGAAATCAATGGCCAGTTAAATTACCCGATTTGGTAGACTTATACAACCATATTACAGTGAGTTCTACAAACTGCACTCCAGCCTACCTTATGCGTGCAAGACCCAATAAGCTACCAATTGATTTAGAAATGGTATTCGTAAAACCAGACGCAGAAGTGGAAGAATCATTTTGGGATACCCTACGTCAGGGGTCTCAAACACGCGGCCCGAGGGCCGCATGCGGCCCCTGGGGCTTCACTATGCGGCCCACGGCACCTTGGACAACTTAATGATGCATCATCCCAGTGCAGGCGGCCGCTGCAGTCCCCACTGTGTTTTGACTTCTGCCCCCGGCACTAACAAACTCTGCCACTCAGCAAGATCAATGCAAGCTGCCAGCCAATGAGAGGTCCGCAGCTGGTGTCGGAATATGACGTCACATGCGGGCCTCTAGCTGGCCGATTGCATTGATCTTGCTGAGCAACAGAGCTTGTCTGAGCGGCGGCTGGAGGAAGTCAAAGCACAGCGGAGGCCGGAAGTCAGCACAGCGGGGACCGCGGCGGCCCCCTGCACTGGAGCGATGCATCATTAAAGTGAGAAAAGAAAAGTGAGTGTGTGTGAGAGGGTGTGTGTGTGAGGGTGTGAGTATGTGAGTGAGGATATGTGTGTAAGAAAGTGTGTGTGAGGTGTGTGTGAGTTTGTGTATGTATGAATGTGTGAGTGTGTATATGAGGATGTGTGAGTGTGTGTGTGTGTATATGAGGGTGTGTGTGTGAGAGAAAGTATGTGTGTGTGTGGGTTTGTGTGTGAGGGTGTGTGAGAGTGTGTAAAAAGAAGGTAAAACAGGATGGGGGCATCACTCTAAAAATAGATCAGGATGGGGGACATCAGTACAAAAGGGGACCAGGATGTGTGACCTCACTAAAAAATGGGTCCAGGATGGGGAACATCACTACTAAAGGGGATCGGGATGGGGGACATCACTACAAAGGGGGATCGGGATGGGGGACATCACCACTAAGGGGGATTGGGATGGGGGACATCACTACTAAGGGGGATCGGGATGGGGGACATCACTACTAAGGGGGATCAGGATGGGGAACATCACTAGAAAAGGGGATCAGGATGGGGACATCACTAGAAAAGGGATCAAGATGGGGGACATCACTAGAAAAGGGGATCAGGATGGGGGACATTACTAGAAAAGGGGATCAGGATGGGGGACATTACTAGAAAAGGGGATCAGGATGGGGGACATTACTAGAAAAGGGGATCAGGATGGGGGACATCAGTAGAAAAGGACATTACTACAGGATGGGGACATTACTACAAGAAGGGGATCAGGATTTGTACTTTACTACATTGAGCAAAAAATTCTGGTATTACTAAAAATATCACTTAGTCCTACAAGAGATGCGGCCCCCCTCTATAAATGTTTTTCTATGTGCGGCCCACCAACCCAGCTGAGTTTGAGACCCCTGCCCTACGTCAACAACAGTATCATCAAGTACAAGAGTGTGTAGAGAAAAATCTTCAGCAAGCTAGAGCAAGACAAGAGAAAACCTTTAACCAATATGCTCGAGCAGCGCCATTACAACCTGGTGAACAAGTTCTCAAGAGAAAGAGACGCTCTAACAAATTGGATAATCAGTGGGAAACCATCCCATACATAGTCTTACCATCTAACCTAGACAATGCTAAAACGTGTCTAATAAGTAAAGATGAAGGAAGAACTTCAGCAATTGTATCCCGGGATCAGCTCAAATAGTGTCCTGAAACCCTGAAGACACCTGAAGTAACAGAAGCCGTACAGGTCCAACCTGTCAAAGAAGAAGAAGAAGTATTCCATACAGTACTAGGAGATTTCCCCAAAACATGGCCAAATTACTACGGAACAGTTGTCATACCAATGATTGCTTTCCCTTCAATGGTGGAACCAACACCAGAACCCATGTTACCAGAAGAAGTCCCAAGACTTGAAGAACTGGAAGTAGAACCTGTAGAGGAAGAACCAATTCCTGGTCCCAGTGAACTTGCATGTCCTGCAGTCAGACCTCCAGCTACCACAGTACCAAACACTCCAAATAGGTACATGTCCACCAACACCAATAGCTTACATGCAAGTACTATACCCGTTTTACACACATCAGAGCGTAGTACCCAAGTTCAGTTACCGGCTAGGTACAAAGAGTAAAATGTAAAATTAAATGTGCAATGTAAATATGTTTGTTTGAATGTAAAATTGAACCTGGTAGACCATGTCCAAGAGGGTGAAGGAACTGGATTGACCCCCATGCACATTAAGTTAGGGAAAGCAAGTGCCTGGGGTGGAGTAGCGAATCCAGGCCTCCTAAGCAGAAACGCCCGTGGGCAAATGTACATAGTTAATGCAACGTTAAAAAGCCCAGTATCTACAGAGACTATCCTGTATGAACTTTGAACTTTTCTTGTTTTCTTTTGGACCATATATACCACGGACTGGTTGTGGTAAGAATGCTCTTGTATATATTTATCAGCCCGGAGGCAATAGACTAAACCCCCAGAAAGACTGCTTTTTGACTTTTTGGATTTTTTTCAAATTTTTAGAAGCAGCAGCAGGGCCACACACACACAGCGCAGCAGGAGGTAGCTGAAGACCCAGACAGGGTGGGAGCAACCCGGCCCCAGTACAGACTCCGTGGACAATCTGCTACAACATCTGCAGTAAAGCTTTGGAAAACTTCAGAAACGTGAGTGTGTAATCCTTGAACCCATCTCCACTATCAATCCCTTTATTACCACATCTATCCTATCCACTATAGACTCTAATTACCACTGCCCCGGGGAACCAGCCTCTACCTACGGAGAGCCGTTCCATCTATGCTGCCCAACAACATCCCCGATGGTTCTGCGGCAGCGGTGGTCCCATTACTGAT
This sequence comes from Allobates femoralis, assembly GCA_033576535.1. Classification (NCBI taxonomy): domain Eukaryota; kingdom Metazoa; phylum Chordata; class Amphibia; order Anura; family Aromobatidae; genus Allobates; species Allobates femoralis. Next base: position 340,528,976 of record JARQOC010000002.1, on the reverse strand, counting down.
CACACACCGTGGGCGGCATCACGACAGACATTTATCCCTTGTACATATCCCCTTTTACTTGCAGAACCCGGGACATGGTCCGGACCAGGCCCTCCGTGACATCCCCAGCAGCAACCCAATCCGATACCGAGTACCCCGTCCCAGTGGGCTCCACATGCACTCTGATCATGGTGTAAAAAAAAAGGAGAAAGTAGAGTCTACCTTGTCGTGATGTCAGGCTTTAAAATATCTTTTGGGCAAACAAAATCTGATAGCTATTTTATGTGATCTGGTGCTTGATGAGAACTGTTAGGTTATGTTAACACAGTGCATTTTTATAGCGCTTTTGCTGCAGTTTTGTGATACATTTTTACCATGGTTTCGTGTTAATGTCTCAAAATATAAAACTGCGTTTTGTTTCCCTGTAAAATCAATGTGAAACAGGAAACTCTGTCCACACGCATTGGTTTATTTGCTGTGCAGAAAATGAAACCTGCACAGGTTTTCCTGCATTTTGAAATAAATTAGCATGTCAGTTCTTTTCAAAACGCAGAGCTGCGTTTTACCATAGGATTAGTGTTGTCTATGGGAGAGTGTGGATACCGTGTGAGGTGTGAGGGGATCGCTGTGGCACAGTATGTGGGAGTGAGGAGGGATCGGTGTTGGCACAGTATGTGGAGTGAGGGGGATGGCTGCGGCACAGTATGTGGCGTGAGGGGTGATCGGTGTAGACACAGTATGTGGAGTGAGGGGGATGGCTGCGGCACAGAATAGAGTGTGAGTAGTGTGGGGTTGTATGGAGAGGGGGCAGCATGCGGGAACAGTATGTTGAGGATGGGGCGTTTGATGAGATAGAACAGTATAAACAGTGGCAGTATAGGGGGACCTAGTGTTAGAGGACAATGTGACCAGTGTGCCCAGTATGGAGGGAGGAGAGGGCAGTGTGGAGGGCATGTGCCATGAGAGGGATAGTGTGTAAATCATATTATGTGCAGGGAACAATGAGGAGGAGCAATTATGTATTCTGGGGCACAGTGTAGGGCAGATATTTTTACTCAGGAGAATTTTGACAATTCTACTATTTTTAAGGGTATCGTGCTGGGATGACCTGCAGAAGACCGGAGAAGATGGACGTCTCCAGAGATGAACTGTGGATGTGAAAAGTCATTAAGGTGCCTGGACAAGATGATGAAAAGAAAAAGACGACCCCGATCAGAGACAAGGTCATCTATAAGGTACCTGGATGTAAATTATTATTTGTGATAATGACTAATTCTCATAAGTACTGTGGTTCCTGTATACTTTTATTGACAGCTGGTAACAACAACTCCCAGTATCTCCTTACCATTGCTAATGATGTAGTAGAAGTTGTAGGTTCATGCAGTACAAATGTGTATGGGTCTGACCTGACATTACAATTGTTTTACCAAGTACTGATGATGAATTGTGTTACTGATGAAGGTTCTATTTATGTATTTCTGTACCTCTGGTGGGTCTGGTGATGTACTGATGACGGTTTTGACATAGTGCTTCTGTATTGATGGGGGTTATATGGATGTATTTCTGTACTGAGGAGGGTTTTGATGCGGTGTTTCTGCACTGATGAGGGTTCTGGTGATGTATTTCTGTACTGAGAGTTTTGACATCGTGTTTTTGCACTAAAGGGGGGTATATGGATGTATTTCTGTACCTATGGTGGGTGTGGTGATGTAGTTTTGTGCTGTAGTTTTGGGCTCGCGAACCTTGGTCACAGGTGCGCTTGCATTGAGCATGGAGACCCGCGCCACTGTGCAGGCGCGAGAGCAATGTGACGTACACAGGAGGGGTGGCCTTTTCACAGGAAGGAGGCAGGCATTTCAACCAGCAGGGCAGCGAGGACCAGATTGAGCAGATCCTCCTGGACAATTTTCAGCTAATTTCCATACTGCCCGGGAGATATTAAAAGTTCATTTTTGAGGTATGCAGGGGCCCTGCTGGGCATATAGAGTGGTCACAGGAGCCCCAAATACATCATGTATAGGGTGGTGGGCAGGGGTTAGAACGATCAAAGGGGGTCCCAGGTTCCCTTTAAAGGGAACTTGTCAGCTCTTTTTTAAATTCCAGCCTCCTGTGGAACTCTGATGCACCGGCCGGCACTTCATATCCGGCCCGGTGCATTATGGGGGCTGATCACGTGTTCGGCCCGGCTTCAATATGCACACTGCGCATGTGCCGGAGCCCGGCTGAACACGTGACCAACCCCCATAATGCACCAGGCTGGATATAACATTCCGAACGACCATGGCTTGCCCCCCCTAGTTTTGATCCTGGGTACGCCCATGAGCATAGCCCCACCTGTTATGAACCGATGACTCAGGAGTACCATTCAGAATCCCCAGAAGTCGTTGATAACTATACTGACCGCAATCCCTGACTACACACCGCAACTAGAAGTAGCCGTGGGATGTAACTAACCAGACCTAGACACCTCTGCAGAGCCGGAGAACTAGCTGCTCCTAAAGATGGATGTACGAAAGGCTATCTTGCCTCAGAGCAGAACCCTAAAAGAATACCAAGCCCCCACAGATATTAACTGGGAGTCAAGAGAAAGAAAAACAAACACAGGCAGAGTAAAAGGTTTAGCAAAAGAGGACAAACTAGCTATATAGGAAAGACAGGATAGAATACTATTGCGGTCAGTATAAAACACTATCAAAGAAACCACCAACAGCAGATAGTACAAAAATTACCCTGAGTCACTAAGATTCTGCATCCTCTATATCTGCAGACTTCTATAAATCAAATGCCAGCAGAACTGGAAATAACAGATAATAGTGAATTGTAAAATTCCTAGGAAGAAAACTTCCTATCTGAGAGCAGATAAACAAATATACAGACTAAATTGCAAACCCCCAACTCAGAATAAGACAAAACATAAGTAGAACCTTAAGCACACAACAAGTGTGCCGCAAAATTTCAAAAAACCATCCACTTAGCTTGCAAAGAATATCACAGAGCAGAAGAAACCAGAGGGATGTTAACTCCTGCAGGAACCAAAGACAACTGGCAAGCATTAATCCACTTCAAACCATTATATGCTCCAAGAACCAGATTGCCAATCATCACCATCATCTGTGAAGCCCACACAGTCAGCTGCAACAACCACCGGAGGGAACTCCAATGAATTCACAACACCCACCCCCCTGCATGACATCACCTCCTGATAAAAGGCTCATACTTCTCTTTTAGTGTCCCAAAAGCACTCACATTATAAATGCCCATATGCTGTATCTAATAAGGATGGATGTTGTGTGATGCACCCCCAGGCTATGGAGTACTCGGGAACCTGCCGGTGGTGGTCTCTCGGGGATCACGGTAGTCGTGATCCGGTCCCGTGGCCTGGGATTAGTCCAAAAAGGGGGTATTTACAGGGGATTTGTCATGATGCTACCCGGGGTATGTGGTTAATAGAACCATCGCTGCCGTATTCCTGCTGGGGACGGTGACTTGGGGCTGCGTGGATTGTAAGCTCTCCTCGGGTAGGGCTGGAGGGTCCCCAGAGCTGGAGGGATGGTGTTGGATGGGCCTTAGGAGGGATTGTGGTTTACACAGTCACTTACTTCAAAGCTGCAGCTTCTCCAGCCAGTGTGCAGGGATGACAGTCTGTGGCTCCTCAGGTGGGATTCTGTTATAGAGCACAGGGCAATAGAAGTAATTAACACACGCAGACTCCTGATAGTCGTTTCTCAGTCTGTTTACTGCAGTTAGAGCAGATGTTATAAACTGTCCACGGAGTCTAGAGAGCAGTTCAGGGTATTTCTCTCCCGGCCGGGTCGTATTGGCTTCCTCACTGTGTTTGTGTAGTGGCCCTGCAGTTGCTTCAGCTGGGCTGCCGGCCCTGTTTCTGTCTGCGTTTACCAGTATGACAGGCAACTCGAGTTCTTTACTTTTCCACCCCACCCAGGAAGTCAGTGTTTTTGGATTCTATATGTTGCTGTGTCCCTGGCACTGGGTAGCTGGAGAATCTGGAGCCCCCCACTTTCCAGTGTAGACTGCTGGTGTGTCTGAACCTGTACAGTCTCAGACTCCGGTGTCCATTCTTGTGGTGTTTCTCTGAGGGAGACACTGTGACTCTGGGGTGCCACATTGTACAACATCATGTTGAAATGGTACTTTTACCCACTTTTGCCACAGTCATGAAACACAAACCAGTTCTGCCCACACCTTGCTTACATGCAAGCCAGAAGCTGCGTCATGGGGTGGACCAGAAGCATCAAGACAGCGCATGCGCGTGTCTCTGATGTGCCGGAAGTGATGTCAGGGAAAGTTATTGATGTTAACACCTGAAAGGTATTGGTGTTAATCTGGCATTGGTACCTGGTGATAATTTCCTTAGTTATCTGCCAAACCCTATTTAACTGGCAGCCTAACTTTCCGGTTTGCACTCACTTTTGCCGGTTTCACATTGCGATTTTCTGCCTGTCCATGGGATTTGAGTTTGTGCAGGATCCCCTGAACAGCCACGGATCCCCATGGATCCCTGCAATTGGATGGCAAATGGCTATCCGATCTGATTCTATGCAGGATCCGTGTGGATCCTGTGATCCCCTGTCTTTCCTTTCTCCTGCCTCCTCCATCTTCTTCCCTCCGCTATTCTATTCTGTCCCCCCGCTCCTCTATCCTGAGAGCCGATGACATGACACGTCAGCTGCCTGACTCTGTGACATCACCACAGGCCCTTCTGCCCCGATGGTGTCACATCCTGGGAGCCGGTGACAAGGGGATGTAACCTCCGGGAGGAGTTTTTCTTTTTTTAAACACACAGGAAAGAGAACAGGGGACAGGAAAGGGATTAGATCAGGATAGAGGGGTGGGGGGACAGAATAGAATAGCGGGGGGAGGGGACAGAATAGAGGAGATGGGGGAAGGAAGATGCAGGGAGAGACAGGGAGAGGCAGGAACCACGGAGCCGACATCGGATCTGAGGTGAACTCGGATCCGATGTCCATAGGTTCACATTTGTGTGTACTCGGATCAGCACTGATCCAATGCTGTCTGATTTGATTCACGGACACAAAATCGCAGCAGGCAAAATTGGATGCCAATAGTAGCACATCTGATCCAATCCGATTCCCACAGGGGGACATGGGATCCGATTCCGGATCTGAGCGTATCCATTTTGAAACTAATACAATCGGACGACCGAAAATCGCAATGTGAAACCGGCCTGTGTAAAATTGGTGTGCCGTTACAAAATGACTGAAACCCTCCAGCAGCAGATTGTCCAGATAAAGGCCAAACTGGTCATCTCATCAGCAGTAGCAACAGAAGTTGGTCAGTCATAGTCTGTGATTTGTGATCTGTGCATTTTTAAAACATCATCTTCAAGTCCCCCAAGAAGGCTGGGCATCCTTGAAAGATAGGATGCAAGGGAGGACAGGATATGGCCTTTTTTCAATAACTTTCAATTTTGATCAGTGTTCTTTTTCATTTATCTAATTTACATTTTACTCTGTGCTTTAGAATATATTCAATTTATGAAATAAGCTTAAAATATTGATAATTTACTTATGTTAGGATATTTTCACATAGATGACACAGTGACCTTAACATTAAGGAAATTGAGTGTTGTTCGCTAACTTTGATTGCCAGTGTAGATCGTAGAACACTAAACTGATACAATATTCAGCCAAGAGAAAAGGATATGAACAGCAAAAATAAAACACAAATGAAGTAGAATGGCAAGTGCCGCTCAGATGGAAAAGTGACAAGCCTAAAGTTATAAATTTATGGGAAAAAAACAACAAAATTGTTGCGCCACACTGTGCAAATTAGCCGAAGCAAATGGTTATATTAATATTTCACTCACCTTTTCTGGTTGAGCCCCCTGCACAACTAGGTTAATGATTTTCGGTGAGATTTAACAGCAGGCTTAAATCCGTTGCTACGTGTAGAGAAGCCTTTATAAATTGAAAGTCGTAGTGACACTACACCAAATCGACACTGCTGACAGTGTATATATGGAGTGAAGTGGAATATAGGTACACCATGGACAAATTAAATCCAGACCCCAAAACAGTCCTCAAGTATAGGGTTGAACATTGCTATGGATACACCTAAATAAAATGGGAATGGGTGGTGATATCAACTTTCTGTTTGTGGCACATTAGTATATGGGAGGGGGAAACCTTTTCCAGATGGGACCAATCAGAATAGTGACGCGCTCTTTTGACGCAAACTTCAAATACACTGATACAGTGTATTTCAAATATGGCGGCATAGCGCACGCCGCTATTCTTGATTGGTCGCCGCCATTCAGCGTGGCGACCAATCAGAATAGCGGCGCGCTCTATGCCGCGATACTTCAAATACACTGTACTCATGTATTTCAAATATGGCGGCATAGCGTGCCGCTATTTTGATTGGTCACCACGTTGAATGCGGCGACCAATCACAATAGCGGCGGCGCGCTATGCCGCCATATTTGAAATACACTGTTCTCAGTGTATTTGAAGTATCACGCCATAGAGCGCGACGCTATTCTAAATTGGTGGGCCACGCCTGAATGCGGCGACCAATCAGAATAGCGCCGTGCGCATATGCCGCCATATTTGAAATACACTGTTCTCAGTGTATTTTTGAAGTATGGCGCCATAGAGCGCGCCGCTATTCTGATTGGTCGCGACGCTGTACTTCAAATATGGCGGCATAGCGCGCGGCGCTATTGTGATTGGTCGCCGCATTCAGTGTGGCCATATGCCGCCATATTTGAAATACACTGAGTACAGTGTATTTGAAGTATCGCGCATAGAGCGCGTCGTTATTCTGATTGGTCGCCACGCTAAATGCGGCAACCAATCAGAATAGCGGCGCGCTCAAATGCCGCGAAATCTTCAAATACACTGAGTACAGTGTATTTCAAATAGGCGCCATAGAGCGCGCCGCTATTCGATTGGTCGCCGCATTCAGCTTGGCGAGCAATCAGAATAGCGGCGAATTCTATGGCGCTATACTTCAAATACACTGAGTACAGTGTATTTCAAATATGGCGGCATAGAGCGCGCCGCTATTCTGTTTGGTCAGCGCTGAACGCTGGTGGCCAATCAGCATAGCGCCCTCGCCACGGCGCTATGTGTAAAATCTGAAGTCATGGGTGGATTGTACACATGACGCCGTGGCGAGCTATATGCTATAGTGCTGCTATAAAATGTGCTGTAAAGTATCGACATATACCATAGTGCTGCTATACATGTGCTGTAATGTACCGGCATATACTATAGCGCTGTTATATATGTAATGTACCACCATATTACCATAGCGCTGCTATACATATACTGCCATATACCATAGCGCTGCTATACATATACTGTAATGAACCCCGCCATATACTATAGTGCTGCTATACATTTACTATAATGACCGCCATATACTATAGTGCTTGCTATACATGTGCTGTAATGTACCGCCATATACCAAGTGCTGCTATATATATATATGTAGTTCACTCACGTTGACTTAACAAGTTCTGTCATCACAGTATGTCAACTACATACATATTCTACACTACCCGATTCTGTAGAATCGGGCCACCCATCTAGTATATATATATATATATATATATATATATATATATATAATGTGTAAATACAAGGGATTTCTTCCCCTTCTCTTATTTAAATACATATGACATGAGTTACATTTCTTGCAGGATTATTTTCACTTTTCAAACTTGGCAACAGAGAGGAAAACTTGAAAAACATCTGCACCACTGTATCTGTAGTGACATAAAAGGAGTTTAATTTGTGCTAAACAGAAGCCTAATCAATTGAATAGATGTGGAACATTGTGCAGGGCATTAAGAATTTGCTAGGACTTCTATAGGTTGGAAATCCTGACGGTCTTTATAAACTCAAATCTTTTACATACACATGACCATGACGCTTCAGAAGAGCATTTTGATTAGATTTCCCCTTCAGGGGTCCACTCACCAGCTAAATTTCTGGGCATTCAGCTGAAGAAAATTAACAAGAACATATCGCATGTAGGTATGCCTACACATAGCAAGAAAATATCCTAAAGGAAGACCCCCAGCTACCAAGACGCAACCCCAAAGAACTCTTTAACAATATGCTAAGTCTTAATTGTTGAGGTGAAGCTCAAGAATGCAATCAAAATCTTTTTTGATCATTGTGATTTTTTTTTTATCTTATACTGATGTTGAGAGGTGACTATAGCAGACACTATACATTATAATATACATCACACGTCAGTGTACAGTGTACGGGGAGCTGCTTGGATTTTTTGATTTTTCATTTAATCAAAAAGACACTACAGATTGCAGTACAGTAATTTGGCCCAAAAAATGATCAATATTGGGCTATGGCAGAGGTGTTTTCAATTTCTGAATATACAACCTAGGTAGCCAACAAATTCAGATATGTACCAAATACATACAGTGCCTTGAGAAAGTATTCAGTCCCCTTGAACCTTTCAACCCTTTTCCACATTTCAGGCTTCAAACAAAGATATAAATTCTAATTGTTTTATGAAGAAATCAACAAGTGGGGCACAACCGTGATGTGGAACAAAATTTATTGAATATTTTAAACTTGTTTTTAACAAATAAAAAACTGAAAAGTGGGCGTGCAATATTATTCGGCCCCCTTGAGTTAATACTTTGTAGTGCCACCTTTGCTGCGATTACAGCTGCAAGTCGCTTGGGGTATGTCTCTATCAGTTTTGCACATCAAAAGCAAATCAGGCACTTGCAACCATGCAAATAAAATGCTGCTGGTGGCGTTTTTCCTTTGCTGCATGTGCCGGATCTGCTGGATCCGGAAAAACCCCACTTGCCGCACCTGACCGCAGGTCCAATAGAGAATGAATGGGCTTGCCACAAGACGGCCGTTATGTGGCAGATGTGGCAAAATCTGCTGGATCTGCTGAAAATCCCCCAAAAACGCTGGGATTGTTATAAAAAAAAAAAATGTGCCTAAGCACTAACAGACAGTTAGATAATATTAATTTATTAATCAAGTGTTTTAAACGGCTCCCCAGAAACACCCTGAAACATGGCAATATGATATTGATTTGTCCTGAGGAAGGGGCCATGGAGCCCTGAAATGCGTTGCATCCATTGCTGCTTGTTTCTGGAAAACACCAATGGATTAAAATCATCACTACATCTGCAGATAAATTCCCAAAGAGGTGTAACTTCCAAATTTGAGTCACCTAAGGTCTCTGCTCTTCTGGCACTTAGGGGCTCTGCATATGGAGTCTGCAAATTATTCAAGGAAACTCTGAACTCCAAAAGTCAAAAAGTACTCCTTCCCTCCTGAGTCTTGCTGTGTGGCGAAATGGTACTGTACAGTTACATTTGGGATTTTGTCACATTCACAAAAAATTTGGGTGCAATAAGTGTGCTGTCATATTTTATCTATTTCCCTTGTGAAAAAAAATCTAAAATCTGTGCTAAAACAACATTTTGGTGGTAAAAATATAATAATTTTTTCTTCACCACCCAAAGGTAAAAACATTTTGAGAAACTATGTGGTGTCCAATATGTTCACTTAACCCCTAAATGATTTCATTAGGAGGTGTACACTACCACTCAAAAGTTTGAGGTCATTTAGAAATTTCCTTATTTTTGAAAGAAAAGCACTTTTTTTTTCAATGAAGCTAGCATTAAATGAATCAGAAATACACTCTATACATTGTTAATGAGGTAAATGACTATTCTAGCTGCAAACATCTGGTTTATAATGCAATATCTACAGTACATAGGTGTATAGAGGCCCATTTCCAACAACCACCGCTCCAGTGTTTAATGGTACATTGTGTTTGCTAACTGTGTAAGAAGGCTAATGGATGTTTAGAAAACCTAGAAAATCCTTGAACAAGTAATATACAGTGCCTTGTGAAAGTATTGGGCCCCATTGAACTTTTCAACCTTTTGTCACATTTCAGTCTTCAAACATGAAGTATTAATTCTAATTTTTTTGTGAAGAATCAACAAGTGGGACACAATTGTGAAGTGGAACAAAATATCTTAGATATTTTTTCATCTTTTTAAAAAATAAAAAAACTGTAAAGTGGGGCATGCAATATTATTTGGCCCCCTTGAGTAAATGCTTTGCAGCGCCACCTTTTCCTGCGATTACAGCTGCAAGTCACTTGGGGTATGTCTCTATCAGTTTTACACATCAAGAGACTGAAATTCTTACCCTTTCTTCCTTGCAAAACAGCTCAAGCTCAGTGAGGTTGGATGGAGAGCGCTTGTGAACAGCAGTTTTCAGCTCTTTCCACAGATTCTCGATTGGATTCAGGTCTGGACTTTGACTTGGCCATTCTAACACCTGAATACGTTTCTTTTTGAACCATTCCATTGTAGATTTTGCTTTATGTTTGGGATCATTGTCTTGTTGGAAGATAAATCTCCGTCCCAGTCTCAGGTCTTTTGCAGACTCCAACAGGTTTTCTTCCAGAATGGTCCTGTATTTGGCTCCGTCCATCTTCCCATCAATTTTAACCATCTTCCCTGTCCCTGCTGAAGGAAAGCAGGCCCAAACCATGATGCTACCACCACCATGTTTGACAGTGGGGATGGTGTTTTGAGGGTGATGAGCTGTGTTGTTTTTACGCCAAACATATCGTTTTGCATTGTGGCCAAAAAGTTCGATTTTGGTTTCATTTTACCAGAGCACCTTATTCTACATGTTTGGTGTGTCTCCCAGGTGGCTTGTGGCAAACTTCAAACGAGACTTTTTATGGATATCTTTGAGAAATGGCTTTCTTCTTGCCACTCTTCCATAAAGGCCAGATTTGTGCACTGTACGACTGATTGTTGTCCTATGGACAGACTCTCCACCTCAGCTGTGGATCTCTGCAGTTCATCCAGAGTGATCATGGGCCTTTTGGTTGCATCTCTGATCAGTCTTCTCCTTGTTTGAGATGAAAGTTTAGAGGAACAGCCTGGTCTTGGTAGATTTGCAGTGGTCTGATACTCCTTCCATTTCAATATGATCACTTGCATAGTGCTCCTTGAGATGTTTAAAACTTGGGAAATCTTTTTGTATCAAATCTGGCTTTAAACTCGCCACAACAGTATCTCGGACCTGCCTGGTGTGTTCCTTGGTCTTCATGATGCTCTCTGCATTGAGACAGAACCCTGAGACTACCACAGAGCAGGTGCATTTATACGGAGATTTGATTACACACAGGTGGATTTTATTTATCATTACCAGTCATTTAGGACAACATTGGATCATTCAGGATCCTCACTGAACTTCTGGAGTGAGTGTGCTGCACCGAAAGTAAAGGGGATGAATGATATTGCATGCCCCACTTTTCAGTTTTTTATTTGTTGAAAAATTTAAAATACCCAATAAATTTCATTCTAGTTCGCGATTGTGTCCCACTTGTTGCTTCTGCACAAACATATTAGAATTTATATCTTTATGTTTGAAGCCTGAAATGTGGCAAAAGGTTGAAAAGTTCAAGGGGGCCGAATACTTTCACAACGCACTGTATATAACATGACTACACAGGTTTACACTTTCCCAGTTACTAGAGTTATTGGCTAATCTCCTATTCTAAGAAGTATAAATTGATGATGATAAACAGAAATTCATTGTCGATAATATGTAACAATGTTGCAGTTTCTCTAACTCTCCAATTTTACACAGCATCAGTGAGTGTTAGGGTATGTGCCCACATAGTGGTTTAACGTCGGTTTAGCAGCGAAAACCGCCGGCGGTTTAGCATAGGTTTTATTTAAATTTATGTAAATCATTAGCAGCTTTAGGACTTACAAGTAAACCTTATGTAATTTAGAAAACGCTGTGCACACATAGTGGGTTTATGTGAGCGGATCTGCCAGAGGTTTAGCGGTTTCCTAGCGGTTTAGGAGCATACAGTATGTCAATTCTTCTCAGCGGTTTTTGATCGTTTTCATGCACAAAATCCTCCATAGAAAACCGCCGGAAAAACCGACTGAAAAACGCTGTGCACACGCTGAAAAAACCGCTGGGAAACCGCTGAGAAACAATTGGAGACTTCAGAGCTCAAAACTCTAGGCTCCTGCAAATTTCCACCGGTTTAACTGACGGTTTGAACGTCACTAAACCCCTATGTGGGCACATACCCTTAATGCTCACAGTACTACTTTGTTATGACCATTTTCTTCCTTGATACCCTACATATGCTTATTTATTATGTATTACACATAACAAGGTATCTTTTTACTTTCTAGGCTTAACTTGATATAAGCAACCTAATTCTTACATAGTTTATGAGGTTAAAAACTGAAGACATGCCACAATTACCTGGGGGTGCTGCTTGTGCTAATTCTTCTCTTTGTAGCAGGTAAGTCATTATATGCTTACTTACTATGTCTCCAGAAAATTGAAAGTAAATGCAATTTTTCACAAAAAATTATACTTCACTTGAAAATGCTGAATAGGTATTAAAAAGCGCTCAGTGTAAATGAGTACACCTGAACAGATCTGTCAGAAAACCTTTAGTTTCCTATCAGAATCATCATTTTCTATAGGATACCAAACTACAAAATACTCCCCAAAATGTGGGCCATTGACTGCAAACAAGATTTGTTACTTTGCACACCCAGAAAAAAAAACTAATTTTCCTAAAAAGTTAATTTAAGACCATGTTGAAAAAATTAGTACACCCCATTAAGTCGTAGGAGCAAAATTCTAATTAACAAGATATCAACTACAGGTATTATTCTTGTCAGGTGAAACATTTCCTGCCTGTTTGTAAGAAGTGTTCTACCTTAAACAAAGAATTAATTGTGATCCCATTCTATAATGTCTTTATACTTACTGTATTTTTCAGATTATAAGATGCACTTTTGTTCTCCGAAACTACTAGCTGTGCTGTAGGGAGTGTAGCTCTGGAGCAGTTGACGGGGCCTGGAGGAGGCTGGGGCAGGCTGCAGCTGCGTCCGTGATCACGTGCACCCTCTCATTAAGCTCATATAATATGCACTGCATCCCCTTGTCCATCACCGGTAGGGGAGCGGAGCATATTACATGAGCGTAATGTGCGGGCCCACAGATCAGCAGCTGCAGCCTGTGTAAATAGTCACTGCTTTCCAAGCATCTTTCATTGCATGGAAAGCAGTGACTCTCCCAGCGATGGAGGTTCACACTCGCCTCTCTCCAAATCGCTCCCTTCAGCCATCCCCGCAGTCCATGCTGTACCAGCACCCTGTCATGTGAATGGCACAGCACAGCAATGTCATCACTGTGCACCTCTCACATAACCAAATGCTGTTCAGCACAGACAGCGGGGATGGCTACAGCTGCAGAGAGAGATGGAGAGAGGTGAGTATAATATTTTATTATTTTTTAAGTGTGCGCCATCATGGGGGCCATATCTTCCATGGGGGCTGTGTACCAGGCTCAAGGGCTGTGTACAGCATGGGGAGAAATATTCTGCATGGGAAGCTGTGCAACAGGCTGGGAGGGTGTGCAGCATGGGGGGCCATATCCTGCATGGGGTGCTGTGTATAGTATTGGTGGCATATTCTGTATGGGGGCCATATCCTGCATGTGTGACTGTGTACAGCATGGGAGACTGTGTACCAGTCTGGAGGGCTGTGTACAGTATGGGGGCCATATCCTGCATGAGGTCTGTGTACAGCATGGGGGCCATATTCTGCATGGAGGGTTGTGTACAGCATGGGGCTGTGTACCAGGCTGAGGGGCTGTGTACTAGGCTGAGGGCTGGTATAGCATTGGGGGGCATATCCTGCATTGGGGCTATGCAACAGGCTGGGGGCTGTATACAGAATGGGGTGTTGTGTGCCAGGCTGGGGGACAATGTACAGTATGGGGGGCTGTGTACAGCATGGGGGCCATATCCTGTGTGCAGCATGGGGAGTGTGTACCAGCATGTGAGGCCATAACCTACATGGGGGACTGTGTACCAGGCAAGGGGGGCTGTGTACAGCATGGGGGCCATATCTTGCATGGGGGGGTTGTGTACAGAATGGGGCTGTGTACCAAGCTGGGGGCTGTGTACAGCATGGTGGGCTGTGTACAACGCTGGGGGGCTGTGTACAGCATGGGGGGCAGTGTACCAGGCTATGGGCTGTGTACCAGGCTGGGGGGCAATATCCTGCATGGGGGCCTGTGTACAGTATGGGCGGATGTACCAGCATGGGAGGCTATATCATGTATGGGGGCTGTGTACCAGTTTGGGGGCTGTGTAGCCAGAAAACAGGCAACATCTTAAAGAGGCCTTAAAGAGGGAATGTGAAAGAGTACCAGGAGTAGTTTTCAACACAGCACTACTTTGCATGTAGCTGGTGCTACCTAGCAATGTGCATGGCCAAAATGTGCTTCCATGGCCTGTGTCGTCCCTGGATTTGACTCCCATTATGCACATCTGGTATATAATTGGTTGCCAACTGCAAAGAGAGCTGCCAGCAGGTGATTCATGATTTGTGGGCCCAAGTGCAATCAGCAAGCTTAACATCCCTCAGACAACCATTAACTCCTTATTAGTGATGAGCGATACTAAAATGCTCGGGTGCTCGAAGCTCGGGCCGAGCATCCTGAGATACTCGTATACTCGGCCCGAGTACCGAGCCCAATGTTATCCTATGGGAGACCCGAGCATTTTTACGAAATGACTGCCGGCAGCATGAAGAAACCCTAAAAATGTCACAAAAGTCTCAGAAGAGTGCTCAAATGACATGGCAACACCATGGGGAAGACCCCTGGAAGCATTTCTCACTCAAAAGTCACAGCTGTGAACAATCTTGTCCGAGTTTCACGCCAATTTTACGGAGTCACCAGAAAACCTTCCAAAATGACACTAAAATGAATATTTAGGGTGGAAATGTTAAGGGCACATACCCAATAGTGAGATACAGCTGGTGTATGTTACTTTTTGTGATTACATGAAAGATTTTACGTGAAAACATTGTGCGGCACTCCGATGACCCTGAGAAGAGATGTACATGAAGCCCTGTCTTGACATAATGTGCCCATTTTGAGGAACTGGGTCTATTGTAGTATTTTCCTTTGCCAGGGCAGTCCAAAATTGGGAGGTTCATCAATGCCCCTGGATAGAGATGTGCATGAGGGCCTGTAAACCTGAAGTGGGTGTATTGTAGTATAGCCCTTTGGCAGGGCAGCCAAAAATTGGGAGGCTCCACATTGTCCCAGGATAGAGACGTGCAGGAGGGCCTGTAAACCTGAAGTGGGTGTATTGTACTATAGCCCTTTGGCAAGGCAGCCAAAAATTGGGAGGCTCCACAATGACCCATGCATACAGACATGCGTGAGGGCCTGTAAACTTCAATTGGTGTATTGTAGTATAGCGCTTTGGCAGGGCAGCCAAAAATTGGGAGGCTCCACATTGTCCCTGGATAGAGACGTGCAGGAGGGCCTGTAAACCTGAAGTGGGTGTATTGTAGTATAGTCCTTTGGCAGGGCAGCCAAAAATTGGGAAGCTCCACATTGTCCCAGGATAGAGACGTGCAGGAGGGCCTGTAAACCTGAAGTGGGTGTATTGTACTATAGCCCTTTGGCAAGGCAGCCAAAAATTGGGAGGCTCCACATTGTCCCTGGATAGAGACGTGCAGGAGGGCCTGTAAACCTGAAGTGGGTGTATTGTAGTATAGCCCTTTGGCAGGGCAGCCAAAAATTGGGAAGCTCCACATTGTCCCTGGATAGAGACGTGCAGGAGGTCCTCAAAACATTTTTCCCATTGAAAAGGAGTGGGTCTCCTGTCGTTGTAATGCCCATTCTAAAAGAATGGGCGAAAAAAATTTACCACTGGGGGTATACATGAAACAACAGCCTAACTATTGTAACGGTCATCATGGTGGCACATGAGGAGAAGGAGGAGCAGTCCAGCAATTAGCCAAAGTCCAGAAGTGTGTACCCATGGGGAGTGGAGGTACATGGCAAATTCCCATAACAAAATTTAAATTCCGCTGTCATTTGTTGGTGGTGTGGTGAAGTCTGGCCCAATCCAACCCTTGTTCATCTTGATCAGAGTGTGACGACCATCCGCTGTGAAGCTGAGCTGCTGGCAAGGCAGCACCCCGAGAAACCCCGAGACCCTTAACCCCTATACAGGGATCTGGAATTATAGCGGAGCCCAGGGGGTAGCTGCCTATTATGAGCAACAGATTGGGAAGGTCGCCAGGGGAAAAAATCAAGACCCGAAAAACGAAGTCAGAAGTCCGAGTCAAAACCGAGAGGGCAGCGAAGGCACAAAATCATCAGGCAGTAGCAGAGTCAAAAATCCAGGCAAGGGTCAAGGGCAAAACCAAGAGGGCAGCTGAGGTACAAAATCGACAGGAAGAAGCAGAGTCAGAAATCCAGACCAAGGTCAGAGACAAAACTAAACATACACTATATCACTGGGGAACCAAAACTATATCTGGCGGCCTGCAAGACAGGCTCCAATGTATTTGAAGGGCGCGGTTACCTCCCATAGGCTGGAGCTCACAGCCTGATGATCTCATCCGGACCGCCCCTAGAACCAGGCCAGATGGTGATGCACGACTGGCTCCACCCATCCCACTTCTGACAGAAGAACGAAGGCTGCGCCTAACAGACACCTCTGCAGGGCTCCTCTGCGACCAACACCACCCAAAGGAGAAACACGTCGGCGCTCAGCGACAGAGGCAGACGTCGCAGGAGCAGGTCCATATGAGGACAAGGCCCTCCTATCACCGGCGCCATCCGCTGAAGGAATCCGGCTCCTCCCAGCGGCCGAGGCAGGAACACCAGCCACCGAGTCCAATGGCGATGTGACACAGAGTCAGCCTGTCTGCATTTTCAGTTGACAGGCGGGGTGCGTTTATCAGTAATGATTCCACCTGCGGCACTAAAAACACGCTCTGACAAAACGCTAGCGGCAGGGCAGGCCAGGACTTCCAAGGCGTAGAGTGCCAATTCATGCCACGTGTCCCAGCTTGGAGACCCAATAATTGTAAGGCACAGAGGAATCTCGCAGTACAGTTGTTCGATCTGCAAGGTACTCCTTCAGCATCTGGCCAAACTTAGCATTTCTTGTGGCACTACCCCGCACCTCAGGGGCTGTGGTACGTGAGGGGCTGAGAAAACTGTCCGACATCGTAAAGACTGTTCTCCTACTTCTGGCGGATTGGACTTGTGCCCCTCTCGGCCGTACGCCTTGGTTGTCCACCGATTCCTGACCTATGCCGCTAGCGTTTTGTGAGGGGAATGATTTGCCTACTTCCGTGACTATGGCCTTCTGGAACTGCTGCATTTTGGCTGACCTCTCCGCCTCAGGAATAAGAGACATAAAGTTCTCCTTGTAGCGTGGGTCTAAGAGTGTTGCCAACCAGTACTGATTGTCGGCCAAGATGTAACTGAACGTGAGGGTCATGAGCCAGGCAGCTTACCATAAAGCCAGCCATGTGCGCCAGACTCTTAACAGCCATCACTTCTGTATCCTGACCAACACGATGACTGAACATGCTGTCCTCCTCCTCCTCCTCCTCATCTCCCCTGTCCTCTGGCCAGCCACGCTGAATCGAGGGTATGACTGGTGTGCATGTCATATCCTCAATTTGGCCAGAGAGTTGCTCCATGTCTTCATCCTCCTCCTCCTCCTCCTCGTCATAGTCCTCCACTGCACGTTGTGATGAGATGTCTGGGCTGTGTGTTATCACCCACACCCACTACTGTTTCTTGCTCCAAGTCATCGCGCTCCGCCTGCAATGCATCCTCTTTGTTTTTTCAGCAGAGACCGTTTTAGAAGGCAGAGTAGTGGTATGGTGACGCTAATAATGGCGTCATCGCCGCTCACCATCTTGGTGGAGTCCTCAAAGTTTTGGAGGACAGTACATAGGTCGGACATCCATCTCCACTCCTCAGGTGTTATGTGTGGAGTTTGACCCATTTCCCGACGGCTTAGGTGATGCAGGTAGTCAACAACTGCCCTCTTCTGCTCACATATCCTGACCAACATGTGCAGAGTTGAATTCCAACGCGTGGGGACATCGCACACCAGTCTGTGGGCCGGAAGACGCAACGGCGCTGAAAGCCGGCAAGGCCGGCTGAAGCAGCAGGTGACTTGCGAAAATGTGCAGACAGGCGACAAACTTTTACGAGCAGATCAGACAGCTCTGGGTATGATTTTAGAAACCGCTGAACCACCAGGTTGAGCACATGGGCCACGCATGGAACATGCGTCAGCTGGCCTCGCCTCAAAGCTGCCACCAGGTTCCGGCCTTTGTCACACACGACCTTTCCTGGCTTTAGGTTCAGAGGTGTGAGCCAGTGATCTGCCTGCTGTTTCAGAGCTGTCCACACCTCTTCTGCATTGTGGGGTTTGTCACCTATGCAGACTAGCTTCAGCACAGCCTGTTGCCGCTTTGCAGAGGCAGTGCTGCAGTGCTTCCAGCTTGGGACTGGTGTGGAGGGTACAGTGGATGAGGATGCGCAGGAGGATGAGGCTGAGGTAGCATGACATTCCGGAGCTGTAGAGTGTCGGTGAAACCCTGACAGAGATAGGGCCTGCTATCCTTGGTGTAGGAAGGACTTGTTCCGTCCCTCGCTCAGACTGGGTCCCAGCCTCCACAATATTAACCCAGTGTGCCGTCAATTAGATATAGCGGCCTTGCCCACAAGCACTTGTCCACGTGTCTGTGGTTAGGTGGACTTTGGCTGAAACAGCATTGTTCAGGGCACGTGTGATGCTTTGGGATACGTGGTTATGCAATGCTGGGACGGCACATCTGGAGAAATAGTGGCGGCTGGGGACCGAGTAACGTGGGACAGCAGCCGCCATCAGGTCGCGGAATGCTTCCGTCTCCACCAGCCGGAAAGGCAACATTTCTAGCGCTATGAGTCGCGAAATGTGAGAATTTACGACTGTGGCATGTGGGGCGTTGGCAGCGTATTTGCGCCTGCGTTCAAAGGTTTGCTGAATGGATAATTGAACGCTGCGCTGGGACAAGGACGTGCTTGATGGTGGTGTTATTTGCGCGTGGGCAACTTCAGGTGCAGGGCCGGAGGTTTGTTCGCGGCCAGCATGGACAGGGGATTGGCTCGCACGCACAACACGCGAAGACGTAGCAGTGACATCAGCAAGCACCGCTCCTCGACTCTGTTGTACTTCCCACAAAGTCGGGTGCTTGGCTGACATGTGCCTGATCATGCTGGTGTTGGTCAGGCTGCTAGTTTTCGTACCCCTGCTGATGCTGGCATGGCAGGTGTTGCAAATGGCCTTTTTAGAGTCATCTGGAGCCAACTGAAAAAACTGCCAGACTCAGGAAGACATAACATTTGCACAGGCACCTTGAGTTGTGTTGTTGTTCCGGGGAGCGGTTGCCTGCCTTCTGCAGACACGACCCTGCTTCGTACTGCCTGTTGGGATGCTATGCCTCCCTCCCCCTGTGCACTGCTGTCCTCGCTCTGCATATCCTCCTGCCAGGTTGGGTCAGCTATTGGATCATCCACCACGTCGTCTTCCTCTTCCGCACCCTGATCCTCCTCCTGACTTCCTGGCAATTGTGTCTCATCATCGTCCACCCCTTGTTGAGACACGTTGCCAACGTTCCGTTTGTGAGAACGTGGCTGCTCAAATATTTGGGCATCTGTACATACCATCTCCTCATCACCCACTTCAACAGGAGCTGGCGAGAGGCCAGATTCTGCGAATGGATACGTGAACAGCTCTTCTGAGTGTCCAAGTGTGGGATCAGTAATGTCTGTGGACGTGTACTCGGCCTGGTGGTAGGAAGGAGGATCAGGTTGGGAAATGTGCGGTGCAGTATCACGGCTACTGACACTTGACCGTGTGGAAGACAGGGTATTTGTGGAGGTCCCAATCTGACTTGAAGCATTATCCGCTATCCAAGTAACAACCTGTTGACACTGGTCTTGGTTCAAGAGCGGTGTACTGCTGCGGGCCCCAAGAATTTGGGACAGGACTGCGAGCGAGTAGATGTGCCCCTTTCTTGTTGCGAAATTAGTGCTTGCACACGACCTTGGCCTCTGCCTGCACCACCATCACGTTCACTTCCTTGTTCCTTGCCAATACCCTTGCGCATTTTGCCTGTATACAGTTACAACAGTCTGGTGACTGTTCAGGTCACAGGAAAGTAAGATTTTAGTCCCTAACCTGTATCAAGCTAGTAAGTACAACAGTCTGGTGACTGTTCAGGTCACAGGAGAGTAGGATTTTAGTCCCTAACCTGTATCAAGCTAGTAAGTACAACAGTCTGGTGACTGTTCAGGTCACAGGAGAGTAGGATTTTAGTCCCTAACCTGTATCAAGCTAGTAAGTACAACAGTCTGTGACTGTTCAGGTCACAGGAGAGAGTATTTTATTTCCTAACCTGTATCAAGCTAGTAAGTACAACAGTCTGGTGACTGTTCAGGTCACAGGAGAGTAGTATTTTAGTCCCTAACCTGTATCAAGCTAGTAAGTACAACAGTCTGGTGACTGTTCAGGTCACAGGAGAGTAGGATTTTAGTCCCTAACCTGTATCAAGCTAGTAAGTACAACAGTCTGGTGACTGTTCAGGTCACAGGAGAGTAGTATTTTAGTCCCTAACCTGTATCAAGCTAGTAAGTACAACAGTCTGGTGACTGTTCAGGTCACAGGAGAGTAGGATTTTAGTCCCTAACCTGTATCAAGCTAGTAAGTACAACAGTCTGGTGACTGTTCAGGTCACAGGGAGAGTAGGATTTTAGTCCCTAACCTGTATCAAGCTAGTAAGTACAATAGTCTGGTGACTGTTCAGGTCACAGGAGAGTAGGATTTTAGTTCCTAACCTGTATCAAGCTAGTAAGTACAACAGTCTGGTGACTGTTCAGGTCACAGGAGAGTAGTATTTTAGTCCCTAACCTGTATCAAGCTAGTAAGTACAACAGTCTGGTGACTGTTCAGGTCACAGGAGAGTAGGATTTTAGTCCCTAACCTGTATCAAGCTAGTAAGTACAACAGTCTGGTGACTGTTCAGGTCACAGGAGAGTAGGATTTTAGTCCCTAACCTGTATCAAGCTAGTAAGTACAACAGTCTGGTGACTGTTCAGGTCACAGGAGAGTAGTATTTTAGTCCCTAACCTGTATCAAGCTAGTAAGTACAACAGTCTGGTGACTGTTCAGGTCACAGGAGAGTAGATTTTAGTCCCTAACCTGTATCAAGCTAGTAAGTACAACAGTCTGGTGACTGTTCAGGTCACAGGAGTAGGATTTTAGTCCCTAACCTGTATCAAGCTAGTAAGTACAACAGTCTGGTGACTGTTCAGGTCACAGGAGAGTAGGATTTTAGTCCCTAACCTGTATCAAGCTAGTAAGTACAACAGTCTGGTGACTGTTCAGGTCACAGGAGAGTAGGATTTTAGTCCCTAACCTGTATCAAGCTAGTAAGTACAACAGTCTGGTGACTGTTCAGGTCACAGGGGAGTAGATTTTAGTCCCTAACTGTATCAAGCTAGTAGTACAAACAGTCTGGTGACTGTTCAGGTCACCAGGAGAGTTGGATTTTAGTCCCTACCTGTATCAAGCTAGTAAGTACAACAGTCTGGTGACTGTTCAGGTCACAGGAGAGTAGGATTTTAGTCCCTAACCTGTATCAAGCTAGTAAGTACAACAGTCTGGTGACTGTTCAGGTCACAGGAGAGTAGGATTTTAGTCCCTAACCTGTATCAAGCTAGTAAGTACAACAGTCTGGTGACTGTTCAGGTCACAGGAGAGTAGGATTTTAGTCCCTAACCTGTATCAAGCTAGTAAGTTACAACAGTATGGTGACTGTTCAGGTCACAGGGGAGTAGGATTTTAGTTCCTAACCTGTATCAAGCTAGTAAGTACATAGTCTGGTGACTGTTCAGGTCACAGGAGAGTAGGATTTTAGTCCCTAACCTGTATCAAGCTAGTAAGTACAACAGTCTGGTGACTGTTCAGGTCACAGGAGAGTAGGATTTTAGTCCCTAACCTGTATCAAGCTAGTAAGTACAACAGTCTGGTGACTGTTCAGGTCACAGGGAGTAGGATTTTAGTCCCTAACCTGTATCAAGCTAGTAAGTAAACAGTCTGGTGACTGTTCAGGTCACAGGAGAGTAGGATTTTAGTCCCTAACCTGTATCAAGCTAGTAAGTACAACAGTCTGGTGACTGTTCAGGTCACAGGAGAGTAGTATTTTAGTCCCTAACCTGTATCAAGCTAGTAAGTACAACAGTCTGGTGACTGTTCAGGTCACAGGAGAGTAGTATTTTAGTCCCTAACCTGTATCAAGCTAGTAAGTACAACAGTCTGGTGACTGTTCAGGTCACAGGAGAGTAGTATTTTAGTCCCTAACCTGTATCAAGCTAGTAAGTACAACAGTCTGGTGACTGTTCAGGTCACAGGAGAGTAGTATTTTAGTCCCTAACCTGTATCAAGCTAGTAAGTACAACAGTCTGGTGACTGTTCAGGTCACAGGAGAGTAGTATTTTAGTCCCTAACCTGTATCAAGCTAGTAAGTACAACAGTCTGGTGACTGTTCAGGTCACAGGAGAGTAGGATTTTAGTCCCTAACCTGTATCAAGCTAGTAAGTACAACAGTCTGGTGACTGTTCAGGTCACAGGGAGTAGGATTTTAGTCCCTAACCTGTATCAAGCTAGTAAGTACAACAGTCTGGTGACTGTTCAGGTCACAGGAGAGTAGGATTTTAGTCCCTAACCTGTATCAAGCTAGTAAGTACAACAGTCTGGTGACTGTTCAGGTCACAGGAGAGTAGGATTTTAGTCCCTAACCTGTATCAAGCTAGTAAGTACAACAGTCTGGTGACTGTTCAGGTCACAGGGAGTAGGATTTTAGTCCCTAACCTGTATCAAGCTAGTAAGTACAACAGTCTGGTGACTGTTCAGGTCACAGGAGAGTAGGATTTTAGTCCCTAACCTGTATCAAGCTAGTAAGTACAACAGTCTGGTGACTGTTCAGGTCACAGGAGAGTAGGATTTTGTCCCTAACCTGTATCAAGCTAGTAAGTACAACAGTCTGGTGACTGTTCAGGTCACAGGAGAGTAGGATTTTAGTCCCTAACCTGTATCAAGCTAGTAAGTACAACAGTCTGGTGACTGTTCAGGTCACAGAAGTAGGATTTTAGTCCTACTGTACAGCTAGAAACAGTCTGGTGACGTATGGCACAAAAAGCTTGATGCGATCTGGATCACCCTGCCTATATCCTCCTAGATTAGTCCTGAGAAGGACTGTTGTGGTCAGCAGCAGTTTGCAGCCCTGCTCCGGATCTACCTATGAGGGCCGCAAATCTGTCTCTAAGCAGCAGCAGACACTCTCCCTACACTCACTGTCTGGATGGCTGTGTGCAGAGCACAGCACGGCCGGGTCTTAGAAAGGCTCGGTCATGCTGTGCAGGCCAGCCAATCACTGCAATGCCACAACTAACAGGGCTGTGGCATTGCAGTGGTCTGCCAGCCAATCCCTGCATGTGGGCTGGCTCTCTAAAGAGCGCCAACATGCAGGGATGAGGACCACGAGCACAGCACGAGTATCGCGAGATTACTCGGTACTCGCTGAGTAGCCCGAGTACAGTGATACTCGTGCGAGTACCGAGTAGTCACAAGCTTACTCGCTCATCACTACTCCTTATTAATAGCAACCAAAGCATGAAAGTCTGTGTATTTCTGCATGTGGTACTTATACTTGATATGGAAAAAATATGTAGGAATTGAAAATTTTGCTTCCATTAATTTGCATATCATTAACATGTTCTTTGGTTCTGTGACTTTCCCCTCTTGGTATTGCAATTTTGATTTGAGTTAATACTTTGTAGCGCCACCTTTTCCTGCGATTACAGCTGCAAGTCACTTCAGGTATATCTCTATCAGTTTAGCACAGCGAGAGACTGAAATTCTTTACCATTCTTCCTTGCAAAACAGCTCGAACTCAGTGAGGTTGGATGGAGAGCGTTTGTGAACAGCAGTTTTCAGCTCTTTCCACAGATTCTCGATTGGATTCAGGTCTGGACTGTGACTTGGCCATTCTAACACCTGGATACGTTTATTTTTGAACCATTCCATTGTAGGTTTTGCTTTATGTTTAGGAGTTAGGACCATTGTCTTGTTGGAAGATAAAACTCAATTTTAGAAAAAAAATATTTTTATATTTTACAGATACTTCATGATGTGAAGAGAATAACCTAATATTTATGAAGGGCACACACTGAAATTAGTTAAGATTTATTTGATAGATATGATTTTTTTCTATAATGGAGTTTCTATCCATGTCCCTGCAGTTATAGATGGACAACCGTCAGTTATGATTGCTTTATTTCTGAATGTGTTTTGCACTTTGGTGACCTCTAGTGGACAAAGGAGACCGGTGCCAGTGAATACTGTATGGGGTGACCGAATGTTGTTGGTCACTTCCAGTTAAAACAGTCACACAGCAAGGATTACACTGTTTACAGGTGGGTCCTATGCAGGTGGCCGCCACTGCTTTATATCCACGCTATTAATAATCTCCAGTGCATTAATGGTATATGTGGTGGGCAGCTTGCCCTTAGTGCAAATGGCGACAGTATTACAGATGTCCAATGCGCATGCTCAGGTGCTCTGCGGGACTGGGCGGAAGTGCCACACATTGTGGACATGCGCAGTGCGAGGTAAACAACACCAACTGCAGATAGAGAATGGCGGAGTGATCACCAAATGGAACACAGTAATTTAACATTTTTTCTAAAACTTAATATTTGTTGAGTACCCTCATAAGATTGTGACATTACCAAACTATGAATTTTAGCATAAGCATTGTTACACTGCACTTTTATAAGCACTGTATTTAAATCCAGGAAACTGGTCATTTGCAAATAATTCTTATGGAATAAGTATGTACACTTGAATTGTCACTATTGTAACTTTAAAAAAATAAATAAATAAAAAAAGACTAATGGTCACTTTACACGTCCCAACGTTGGTCCGATATTGGATCTGACGCCGCGGGAGCGCGCTTTTTCGGGCCAGATTTTCAAGATCGCATTGGAGATTTACACAGCGCGATATCGGCGTACAACGCACCAGCGATGTCTACGCCCCCTTGTACGGCCGACCCAGGAACGACCATTAAACATGGGAGAGAATAAGGGACGTTGTACTGCACTTCGTAGTTGGGTGTTTACACAGCACGATCTGGATCCAACCTCCATCCAATATCGGGCCGTTGGAGAGCATGCTCATTCAATCCCCGATATTGTTTTGGCATCGTTCGTGCATCGTATTGGATGTTTAAACTATACAACGCACGAACGATATCGGGGCCAACGCACGAACCACGTGACTTTTGGTCGGAGTTGGACGCCGATATCGCGACGTGTAAACCCACCATAATTGTCTTATTAAGAACACATGTTGTAACACTTTTTATAACTTGTCTGACTGTAAGCACATTGCTTGACAAAGACGAGTCACCGTCGAAACGCTGCCATGGATCAGTAAAGTATCTACAGCTTCACTTTGACTTCGGGAGTGCTGCCTGTTTTTTTCACACACACATATATATATATATATATATATGTATTTATATATGCATATGCATATATATGTATGCACACACACATATATAGCGGGTGACATAAATATTGAACATGCCACCTATTTTTTATGTTAATAGATTTCTAAATGTACTATTAACAGGATATTTTCACAACTTCTCATTCACTCTACACAAGCAAATAAATCAAATCATAGATGTTCACAATTTAATTTATTTGTAATAATGAGAAATGACACGGAAATAGTATTGAACACATGCAGAAACAGAAGTGCAAAAAGCCTTGGAAAGTCATGACACCAGCTGAAATCTATCATTAATTAGAAAGCAATCTTGCCACTAAGTGAAAAATAATATCAGCTGGATCAACTGATTTCCTATAAAAAGGAGTCTTATTACCAAGGTGCATACATTTCATTAGTATTTGGTACCATTAAACTGTATGACTTGAGTCATATGTTTTAGATATCCTTTGACAAGCTTCTCACAATAGTTGGTAGGAATCACCCATTCCTCCTGACAGAACTGGTGTGACTGAGCCATGTTCGTAGATCGCCTTGCTCACACCTGCCTTTTGAGCTTTGCCCATAAATTTTCAATAGGACTGAGATCGGGCTTTGTGATGGCCAGTCAAAAACATTGATTTTTTTTATCCTTAAGCCACTTTGTAATCAATTTGGCAGTATGCTTTGGGTCATTGTCCATTGGAAGACCCATTTTCACCCAAGCTTTAATTTCCTGGCTGATGTCTTGGGATATTGCTTAGTATTGCCACATTATCTTCTTTCCCCACAATGCCATCTATTCTGTGAAGGGTATCAGTTCCTCCTGCAGCAAAACAACCCTACAACATGATGCTGCCACCACCATCTGTCACAGTTGGTATGCTGTTCCTAGACTTCCAAGCTTCTCCTTTTTTCCTCCAAATGTAATGATGGTCATTATGGCCAAATAGTTCAACTTTTGTTTCATTAGACTACAGGACATGTCTCTCAAAGGTTAGGTCTTTGTTCCTGTGTGCATTTGCAAATATTAATATGGCTTTTTTTGTTTCTTTTGGAGTAATGGCTTCTTCCTGACAGAGTGACCTTTGAGCCCATGTTGATATAGTCCTCATTTCACTGTGGATAATGACAAAATCTTACTAGCTACCACTGTCATCTTCACAAGGTCTTTTGCTTTTGTCTTTGGGTAGATATGCACATATTGGACCAAAGTATGTTCATCTCTGGGACACAGAACCTGTCTCCTTCCTGAGTGGTATGATGGATGGATGTTCCCATCTTGTTGTCCTTGCGTATAATTGTTTATACAGATGAACGAGGCACCTTCGGGTATCTGGAAATTGCACCCAAGGCTGAACCAGACTTGTGCAAAACCACAATTCTGTTCCTGATATCTTGGCTTACTTCTTTAGAGTTCCCTATGATTGCTAAAGACGTGAGGACTACCACTTCAGGATTAGTATTAAAAGAATTCTTTTATTAATTCTCTTTAAAAATGACTGGTCTAGTCAACAAAGTATACTTTGTTGACTAGACCAGTCCTTTTTAAAGAGAATTAATAAAAGAATTCTTTTAATACTAATCCTGAAGTGGTAGTCCTCACGTCTTTAGCAATTTGAAGAGATAAAAACTACCCCACTCATTAGATACCTCTGTTTAAGTGTATGAATGAATTCCCTATGATGCTACACAAAGAAGCAGAGTGTTTTTGGTGTGCATTAAAATACATCCACAGGTGTGTCTTTAATTATCTCAGATGTTGCCAATAAATCTATCAGAAGCTTCCAAACACATGACATCAACTTATGGGTTACTAACAGGGTAGCAGGATACAACTGCAAGGAATAACCAGTAGAGTTCAGGTGCAGCGTCACACAGAAGCATATAAATCTGAAAGATGGAATAAAAAAGAACTTCTGCATTGGATGCGTTCACTTAAAATAGTGGAAAAAAGTACAATTTTATTAAAAGGTTGATTTAGACAAAAACAAGAGCCAAATATTAAAAGCAATTAAAAACAACGCAATCAAGGGACGAGTTCTCAGGTCACACAAGTCATGGCAATAAATCACAAAGGGCACTAAGTATAGTCAATACAAAGTCATTCAGTGTATACAGTGCCTACAAGTAGTATTCAACCCCCTGCAGATTTAGCTGGTTGACACATGCGGAATTAACTTGGCATTGTGACATTTGGACTGTAGATCAGCCTGGAAGTGGGAAATGCAGTGCCACAAAAATTTTATTTTATTTTATTTTTTTAAAGCGTTAAAAGTTAATTCAGAGGGTCATTTATTATTCAACCCCTCAAACCACCAGCATTCTGTTTGGTCCCCCTAAAGTATTAAGAAGTAGTTCAGGCACAAAAAACAATGAGCTTCACATGTGTGGATTAATTATCTCTTTTGCCAGCCTTTTCTGACTATTTAAGACCCTCCCCAAACTTGTGAACAGCACTCATACATGGTCAACATGGGAAAGACAAAGGAGCATTCCAAGGCCATCAGAGACAAGATCGTGGAGGGTCACAAGGCTGGCAAGGGGTACAAAACCCTTTCCAAGGAGTTGGGCCTACCTGTCTCCACTGTTGGGAGCTTCATCCGGAAGTGGAAGGCTTATGGAACTACTGTTAGCCTTCCACGGCCTGGACAGCC
Organism: Allobates femoralis; assembly: GCA_033576535.1. Taxonomy (NCBI): domain Eukaryota; kingdom Metazoa; phylum Chordata; class Amphibia; order Anura; family Aromobatidae; genus Allobates; species Allobates femoralis. The sequence goes on along the minus strand of JARQOC010000002.1, from coordinate 340,500,849 downwards.
TTTGAAAGTTTCCTCCCGTGCCGAGGCCAGGCTTGTCCGAAGAGTCAAGGCTAACCCAAGGACAACAAGGAAGGAGCTCCGGGAAGATCTCATGGCAGTGGGGACATTGGTTTCAGTCAATACCATAAGTAACGTACTCCACCGCAATGGTCTCCGTTCCAGACAAGCCCGTAAGGTTCCTTTACTTTCAAAGCGTCATGTCAAGGCTCGTCTACAGTTTGCTCATGATCACTTGGAGGACTCTGAGACAGACTGGTTCAAGGTTCTGTGGTCTGATGAGACCAAGATCGAGATCTTTGGTGCCAACCACACACGTGACGTTTGGAGACTGGATGGCACTGCATACGACCCCAAGAATACCATCCCTACAGTCAAGCATGGTGGTGGCAGTATCATGCTGTGGGGCTGTTTCTCAGCCAAGGGGCCTGGCCATCTGGTCCGCATCCATGGGAAGATGGATAGCACGGCCTGCCTGGAGATTTTGGCCAAGAACCTCCGCTCCTCCATCAAGGATCTTAAGATGGGTCGTAATTTCATCTTCCAACAAGACAACGACCCAAAGCACACAGCCAAGAAAACCAAGGCCTGGTTCAAGAGGGAAAAAATCAAGGTGTTGGAGTGGCCTAGTCAGTCTCCTGACCTTAACCCAATTGAAAACTTGTGGAAGGAGCTCAAGATTAAAGTCCACATGAGACACCCAAAGAGCCTAGATAACTTGGAGAAGATCTGCATGGAGGAGTGGGCCAAGATAACTCCAGAGACATGTGCCGGCCTGATCAGGTCTTATAAAAGACGATTATTAGCTGTAATTGCAAACAAGGGTTATTCCACAAAATATTAAACATAGGGGTTGAATAATAATTGACCCACACTTTTATGTTTAAAATTTATAAAAATTCAACTGAGCAACATAACTTTTTGGTTTGTAAGATTTATGCTTCTGTTAATAAATCCTACTCTCATTTGCAGTTTGAAGGCTCTAACTTATTGGCATCTTATCAAACCAGCTAAATCTGCAGGGGGTTGAATACTACTTGTAGGCACTGTATATTTCGCAGGTATGGACTTCAATGAACGAGGGGTTAAACATAGAATTTGATACACTCATTTCAGAAAATAACTATATGTATCACTGATGGTATAACATCCATAGACCAGAGGCAGATAGTAAAGGTAATAGATTGGTTTCAATGTGGGCTTAGAACAGTTTAAACAATAAAAGAGACCCCCAAGGCAGCCAGTATAAACCTAACATGAACGTCCAGGTTAACCCTGAAAGAAGCACAGTCTTTGATAATTGGGGAACGGTCTTCTATATCATTAGACTGTGTGTGTATATAGTGTATGTAATCTTCTGCTTTTAACTGTATATATATATGTTTTGAAAATTCCAGCATAGGAATTCCTATGCTGGTATAAACCTTTGGCAAATATTGAATTGGTGTGCTGCGGACTTTTTTCAAAACTGTATGTATGGGAGACACCTGAAGGAGTATCTTAGTACGCTTTGCACCCATAAAGACCAGACTAGCAGTGCTGTTTCACCTTTTTTCTACATATATATATATATATAATAGATGGGTGCCCAATGCTATCCCATCGGGAGGATGATGGTGTCATGATGGGGTGGGCTCTGTGGCACTGGGTAGGTGGCCGCCTGTCCCCTCCTGTGCACTCTCCTGATGGCCACTCTCTCTCTCCCCTTTTTGCTGTCTCTCTCCTTCTGTGCTGTCTTTTCTTCTCGTCTGCTCTCTTGCTCTCTCCTTTCAGTTGTCTCCCCCCTGTGCACTTTCTCTTTCCCTTGTGTGCTCTCCTTTCTGTGCGCTCTCTTTCCCTCCTGTGGGCTCACCCCCTGTGGGCTGTCTCTCCCTCCGTGTGCTATCTTTTCCCCCTTTGTGTGCTCTCTCCCTTTGTGCAGTCTTTCCCCCATGTTTTCTCTCTCCCACTGTGTGATGTCTCTCCCTCCTGTGTGTCCTCTCTCCTCTTTTGCTGTCTCTTCTCCCTGCGTGCTTTTTCCCCTTCTGCTGTCTCTCCCCCAGTGGGTTTCCTCTCTCCCCCCTGTGCTCTCTCTCCGCCTGTGGGCTGTATCTCCCCCATGGGCTGTCTCTTAACCTGTGCACTCTCTCCCCCCTGTGGGCTGTCTTTTCCACTGTGCATGCTCTCTTCCCCCTGTATGCTGTCTCTTCCCCTGTGCTGTCTTTCACCACTGTGCACTGTCTCTGCTCACCTGTGTGCTCACCTCCTCTGTGCGCTGCCTCTACCCCTGTGGGCTGTCTCTCCCCTCTGTGCGCTCTCTCCCCCTGTGCTTTGTCTCTCTCCCCCTTGTGCGCTCTCCCTGTTGGGTCCGGTCTCTCTTCACCTATGGTGTACAAAGATGGTGGCCTCCTGAGTAAGTGGTCTTGCGCGCTTACTCAGGTGACCACCTTCTTTGTATACCCAAGTGTCCAAAGATGGCAATTGCATTACCCAGTGCACGTATGTGCCCTTTTTCATGTGGCCACAATCTTTGCACACTTAGATATACAAAGATGGTGGCTTCCTGAGTAAGTGTGCTTGTGCACTGGGTATGCATATGCAACTTACTCAGGTGGCAGTGTGTGTGGCAGTGATGTGCAGTGATAACTACAGGCAGCAATGTGCGGCGGCGGTTTCTGTCAGCAGTTTCGGGTGTCAGCGGTTGCAGAACCACTGGCACTACTACGCAATGTGCCAGTACTACCAATGCTGCACAATATTTTCACACTCATCACTTGGGTGTGCAAATATGGCTGCCGCTGGCACAAATTAGGAGGTCATTGGGACAGAGGTTGATGACATATGGCACAGGATGATTCTGTAAGTAGGTATATATCTATATCTATACTTTAAGAATATGGTATTAGGTGACAGAGCGAGAAAATAGAGTACACCTCTCGTCCCCAAAAAGGTTGATTTACCTCTTTTTATTAACTCTAAAACAAAACATAACATTTTGGTCACACCCATCCCCTTCTACCTTTGTCTTTATTGAAAAGTTTAATCAGTTATACACTATATATCACAAAATGTTGAAGGAAAATGTATATATTTTTTTCATACCCATTTCCTTCCTTTCATATATTCACAATAAATATGAAATAAAAATCTACATTATATATTTTTACTGCCATACAATAACAATATTGCATCATCTCCTTTATATAGGTAATCAGTCCTGTCGAATTACTGTAGCTTCTTCGGTCATTCAGACTGGTTCCTCCCTGTCGGCTTCCTGTAACTGCTCTGAGAAAGATGAGAATTTCTTAATAATTCATGAAACTAGATGACGATTTTGTCCCATGTAGTCAATACAACGATGCTCAGGGAAGCACATGCTCGGTGTACTTTAAACACTTCAATAAAACCTCAGGATTGCTGCAGTGCTATAATAGCAGTGAAGACAGACTTCAGACCTTGGACCAAGTTACAATTAATGCTGGTTGTAAGTTTTTTACTATTTTTTAAATTTGCTTAATAAAAACAGATTTTATGGGGTTCTTTTAATCTACAGTATAAAAAATGAACAGTGGCGGACCTTCAGCTTGGCGGGCCCTGGTGCAGCTTTAGGTGAGGACCGGAAGGGGGGCAGGCGTCAGGTGAGTAGGGGATGGGGGGGTAGCAGGTGGGAATTGCGTGCAGCTCTTACCTGTGCTGAGCCGTGCAGTGTAGATCTGGGAGCCAGGGCCTGGAGAGGAGAGGAGGGAGCAGCCAAGGGAAGCAGGAAGCTGCTTCCCTCAGTTAGGTGGAGGCACACTATCATGCATCAAAAACGCTGCGTTTTTGATGCATGACAGTGATGCGAGTGCTGTGCGTGTTTGTGGGTGTGTGTGGTGCGATGTGGTGCGTATGGTGAGTGTGGCTGGCTGTATGTATGTTAGTGTGCTGTGATTGTGAGTGTGAGTGCGTGTGTGCTGCGTGATTGTGATGCTGTCCATGGTCCTGAAGGACCGCAGACAGCATTGTGTGGGAATAGAAACTCTGCGGCTGTCAAAGCCACAGAGTTTAAATTTCCCGCTTTGCTGGTACAGTAAGCTATCATCTTGTACCACTGTGACAGCAGCGGTACAAGATGTTTAGCTAATACAATGATGATTGTAGTTAAATAATGTATTCTGGGGTTATTTTACTGATTAACCCCATCATCATCCTCTGCACCGCATGTGTGCGCAGAGGATGCTGAGGCTTTAAACCCAGTGCTGAAGGGGTTAATATGCAGCTGGTGTAGTGACACCATGTATTTGGAGAGTGTCCTTCACTTTCTGCAGACATGGTGTCATTACACCATGTGTGTGAAGGGGTTAATTTTTATGTATAATGGGTTAAAAGAACTGTCAGGTTTATAACTTCAGAGAAAAAGCCGTCTCTCTGTTACTGTCTATGGGGAGCTGTGGCCTCAGCACCATGAGAGGGGACACGCCTCCCTGACGAAGCCGCTTTACAGCGGCGATACGCGTGGGATCCGGGCTCCCTGCCCCTCACACATTACAGTCCCTGACGCTGGACTCCCCACACCACCCTACATCCTCGAGGGGTCTACACATTAAACGCTGTGGCTCTACTGGGAGGATCCTTAGCACGATTTCTTCCTGGGCCGCTTACATAACACTTATGGACACATACAGGCTATTGTGTGATGATAGGCGCTTTTTATTTCTGGTTGTACTCCAATGACACATGGTAAAGATTATTATGCATTTGCAGGTTTTTTTTGTGGTGGTGTGCTGCTTTAATTTTGATGATTTTGTACAATTTCCTTTTTTGCTCTATATTAATTATATTGTCTCTTGTTGACAAAGCAGCACCCCCGACCCTTATTGGGATACCTGATTTTCAGTAGTGCACCTTATTCCTTGTCAAGTAAAGTAGACATATGGCAAATGTTTTTTATTAATAATTTTGTACGATATAACTGGTTTAAAGGCATAAAAATTCAAAGTTAAAAATTGCGCAAAATTTTAACTTTTGGTTCGCAGGATTTTTAATATTTTTAGAAATTAACACAAATAATATCCCTCACAACTTACCACTAATATTGAAGTAAAATGTGTCACGGAAAAACAATGTCAGAATCACTGGGAACCATTGCGTTCCAGAGTTATTGCCCCATAAAGTGAAACTGGTCAGAATTGTAAAATTGGCCAGTTCAAGAAGGTGAAACCAGGCTTCGGGGCAAAGGAGTTAAAAATATGTATAAAAAATCTAAAGAAATAAAGAAAATTTTAAAATCTTTTAACATTGAATATTTTGCAGACCCTCCATCTCCACCAACCAATGTCAGCTGCTTAATGAACATTTCAGAAAATGTTGTCAACTGCACATGGCAACTTCAGAACAACTCACTCTTGGAAGAAAATGTCACACTGTCAGCTTCCAAGTAAGTAGGATGATGGAAGACTCATTTTCCACTATTTGCAATTATGCCTATCACCTCTAGGTTCATAGTTATAAATTATTGTCTTTCACAGGTCCGACAACACATGTAAAAATCATGAAAGCAATAAATATATATGTAATCCCTCAAAAGGGACAACTATTGCATCATTCCACGTGAATATTTTGAGAATTTTAGAAAACTAGCAGTACAAGTGGCAGTGCAAAACATGATTGGATCAGCCACCTCGCCTCTTCTTTGTCTGACCCCATTAATAGAAGGTACATTCTGCTTATTAGTTCTAAATATTTTATCATCCACTACATTGCTCTGTGACAATATGAAGTGTTAGGTATAACAAAGCAAAACAACATGGCAGCAAAAGCACCATTAATTCATAAGTAGAGATGACCCTACCCGTGGAAATTCGGGTTCTGCATGTTCCAGCCGGACTGTTGTGGACCCGAATTTGACTCGAACCTAATTGTAAGTCAATGATTGGCCAGTTCAGCTCTCTGCTCAAATACAGCCAGCCAAAAACAGGACACTTCCAGAGGAGGAAAGGCAGGGTTTGTTCATTTTTTTTCTGCACACACTACCTCTGATAACGATGATTTTACTCTTGGTGCGAGCCATTCAAACACTGCAAGCGGCTCGCCCTGGACCGACCACCAAGCGATGCTTGCTTTAGTGGTTTGCATGTTGAGGAACCGGACTCTGAACTCAAATGCTGATTTTTTTGCAAAGTCCTTGTTCAGCACGAACACAAAACTTTAAAGTTCAGCGTCCGCTCATCTTTATTTGGAAGTCATTAAAGATGTCATCCCTCCCTGAAGAGGTCCTAGCTGCAATGCCCTGCACATGAGATAACACAGACTCACATCAAACTATGTCAGGAGAATTATGCTATATTACCAATTGGAAGTATTTGATATTATTATTATTATTATTATTATTACTATTACAACTACTACATATCAGGATAGGATCTTGAAGAAGTGGGAATACCCCTTTAAGGATAAAGATAACTTTAGATTGAAGATATTGATACTAGTTCAGAGAGAACACCCTTATGTGCCCATGTCAAAAGCATATTCTTTTGACCTGATTTATTTTGAAAAATTCTTTATCAAAACAGAAGAGATATCAAATGGTCAAACTGTCAATATGCTATCTCTAAACTCTGAGTGGTTCACACCTACTATAGGTGTGTAGCCAGTGTGTGCCATACATGGATGGGTCATAAATTACCCATAAGGGACTGTGATTATATAATGCTAGATGAAGGCGCGATGGTATCGCATTGGGAGGGCAGTGATGTGACGATTGGGGTGGGCTTTGTGGTGCTGGAAGAAGTGGCTGTCTGTCCCCCGGATGCTCTCCCTCCCCTGTGGTGTCTTCTATTCTCATATGCGCTCTCCTTTGAGCGGTCTTCCTCCTGTTCACTCTCCCCCTGTGTGCAGTTTTCTCCCCTCTTCTGCTCTCTCCTTTGTGCTGTCTCCCAGTTGGCTCTTTCTCTTTTCATGTGCTCTCTACACCCCTCTTGTGCACTCTCTCTGCTCTGTGCCCTCTCTTTCTCTGTGTGCTCTCTGCCCCCCATGCTCTTCTCTCTGCCCCCCCTCTGTAGTCTCTGCCTCGTGTCTCTTTCTGCCACCCGTAGTCTATGCCCCCTGTTGCTCTCTGCCACTGTGCTCTCTGTGACCCAAGCTCTTTCTGCCCCCGCTGTGCGCTCTCTGCCTTCCCATACCCTCTCTGCCCTTCCCTTGCTCTCTTTCAGCCTCTTCTTTCCCCTTTTGGCCCCCTCGTCCCTTTTTTGCCCCTTGTTTCAGCCCCCTCTTTCTGTCCCCTCTTTCTGTCCCTTGTTTCAGTTCATTGTTTCTGTACCTTCTTTTTGTCCCTTCTTTCTGCCCCCTTTTTTTGCCCCTTTTTCTGTCCCTTCTTTCTGCCCCCTCTTTCTGCCTGTTCTTTCTGCTCCTTCTTTCTGCCCCCTCTTTCTGCCTGTTCTTTCTGCTCCTTCTTTCTGCTCCTTCTTTATGCCCCCTCTTTCTGCCCACTCTATCTGCTCTCTTCTCCCCTCTTTCTGTCCCCTCTTTCTGCCACCTCTTTCTGTCCCCTCTTTCTGCCACCTCTTTCTGTCCCCTCTTTCTGTCCCTTCTTTCTGCCCCCTCTTTCTGTCCCTTGTTTCAGCCCACTCATTCTGTCCCCTCTTTCTGTCCCTTGTTTCAGTCCACTGTTTCGGTACCTTCTTTTTGTCCCTTCTTTCTGCCCCCTCTTTTTGTCCCCTTTTTCTGTCCCTTCTTTCTGCCCCCTTTTTCTGCTTGTTCTTTCTGCTCCTTCTTTCTGCCCCCTCTTTCTGCTGTCTTTTTCTCCTTCTTTCTCCTTCTTTCTGCCCCCTCTTTCTGCCCACTCTATCTGCTCCTTTCTGCCCCTCTTTCTGTCCCCTCTTTCTGCCACCTCTTTCTGTCCCCTCTTTCTGTCCTCTCTTTCTGTCCCCTCTTCTGTCCCTTCTTTCTGCCCCTCTTTCTGTCCCTTGTTTCAGCCCACTCATTCTGTCCCCTCTTTCTGTCCCTTGTTTCAGTCCACTGTTTCGGTACCTTCTTTTTGTCCCTTCTTTCTGCCCCCTCTTTTTGTCCCCTTTTTCTGTCCCTTCTTTCTGCCCCCTTTTTCTGCTTGTTCTTTCTGCTCCTTCTTTCTGCCCCCTCTTTCTGCTTGTTCTTTCTTCTCCTTCTTTCTGCCCCCTCTTTCTGCCCACTCTATCTGCTCCTTTCTGCCCCTCTTTCTGTCCCCTCTTTCTGCCACCTCTTTCTGTCCCCTCTTTCTGTCCTTTCTTTCTGCCCCCTCTTTCTGTCCCTTGTTTCAGCCCACTCATTCTGTCCCTTCTTTCTGTCCCCTCTTTCTGCCCCTTCTTTCTGCCTCCTCTTTCTGTCCCTTGTTTCAGCCCACTCTTTCTGTTCCTTGTTTCTGCTCCTTCTTTCTGCTCCTTTCTGCCCCTTCTTTCTGCCCTTCTTGCCCTTTCTTTCTGCTTCTTTCTGCCCCTTCTTTCTGCTCCTGTCTGCCCCCTCTTTCTGTCCCTTCTGTCTGCCTCTTCTCTCTGACCCCTCTTTGTGTCCCTTCTGTCCAGGGGCTGACTGGTAGATCTTGCCCTGGGGGCAGTCTACCTCTTCCAGTTTGAGCCCAAGTGAGGACCGGGGGAGAAGGGGTGCTATCGGTGCAAACCGGGTGAAGAGAGGAGGGGTTTAGTTGGGTGCTATCGGCGCAAACCAGGTGAAGAGAGGGGGGTGCGGGTTGCTGCCGCTCACCGGCCTCCACCACGCTGCCTGCCGCCACCCGCTTACCGGGTCCCGCTGTAATTGCGGCAGCTACGGCTGCAAAGCACTGCCGCGCTGCACCTATCATTAAAGGGTTGGCCCTACACCAGGGCAATACCACCGGCCTGGGGGGCAAATGCCTTCCTGTCACCCGGGCCAGTCCGCCCCTGCTTCTGTCTGCCTCTTCTCTCTGACCCCTCTTTGTCTCCCTTCTGTCTACCTCTTCTTTCTGTCCCTTCTTTCTGTCCCTTCTTTCTGTCCCCTCATACTGCACCCCCCCTGCACTCTGCTTGGCTGCAGTCTGTGTCACTGCAGTTAGTGAATCACCTTAGTACCGTAGGAGCTGTGATATCCAGTCATGTGACTGATCACATGACTGTGACATCACCACAGGTCCTGTAATCTGGGGTGATATGTTGTTAGTGGAGCAGCGGGCACCAGGTGTCGAGTAGCGGGGGTGCTGGGAGATGAGGGGGGGGGGTGTGCGGAAGGAGGTGAGCGGCGTGTGGAGCAGAGCGTCGAATGTTAGTACTGTCACCAACCGGCGGTATGGTAATATGGCGCGGCTTCCGGTCGGTGCAGTGCATTGAGGGATTCGGGGACGTCCGGATGGAAGTGTATGACGGACAATTTAAAGTAAGCATATATTAGATAGTAGAATTATATCAGTTCGACATAACAATGATGGATATAGGATAATAATGGATGTCATATTCTGAGGTAACTTCATATTTGTATTTTAGTGAAGCTTGACCCAGTAGTAATTAAAGATGCTGAACCTCATAACGACTGTATAACATTACAATGGACATATGGAAAAGCAGATTTTTTAACAAAACGCATGACATGCCAGCTTCGCTACAAAGAGCATACTCAGATGGAATGGATTGGGGTAAGTATTAAGGTTTCTCAATCTTTTTCTAAATGGGTCACCAGTCAAAACAATCATTGCTATCACAATCCATGTTCAAATAATGACCTTTAGGTTTGCTGGCTACAACAGCCTGTTACACCATGCCAGCAGCATGGTCTAAAAGGTGATCAGTGTCACACTGACAGGTGTAAAGGATTGCCATGCTGTCATGAATGTGTTACATCCATCTTATGGTGGGTTTACACGCTAGGATATCGTTAGCGATATCCTTGGAACGATCACGTGACCGTGATTGTTCCAACATCGTTAGTGCGCTGTCACAAACAAGGATATCGTTAACGATATCCTATGCGGCAGTGCAACTGTTAAATAGGAGAGGAAGGAGGAAGGAGTGAGCAATGTAATAAAGTGGCAGGAATAGGAACTTTTTAAACGATGTCGTTCAAAAAGCTGTCAAACTGAATGATGCTGCTTCCTGAAGCAGCGTTAATTGGATGACGAATGATAGATTTGAGGTCAGAATCTCAAATCTTGGATGAACGATCCAACAATATTTTCATTCTATATCGTTCGTTTACACACAACGATGCCCGAACGATATCTTTTCAACGATCACATATCTGTGACATTTGAAGGATATCGTTCAGGATATCCTAGCGTGTAAACCCACCATTAGGCTGGCTTCACACTTCAATTTTTTCACTGATCAGTGTCCATCCAGTTTGTGTGCCAAAACCAGGAGAGAAGGAACTTGCAGAGAAAAACTATAACTGAAAGATTGACACCTGTTCTGAGTTTTGGAGACCTCCTGATTTTGGCACACAAACTGGATGGACACTGATCAGTAAAAAAACTGCAGTGTGAAGCCAGCCTTAGTGCTCATTAAAGGTACCATTACACACAGAGATATATTGCTTGCAACTCATTGGTTGCAGTGAAATCATGGACACATTATTCCATTTTGTACACGGCAACAAAATGGAAAAATGTGTCCATGTTTTCACTGCAACCAGTGAGTTGCAAGCAATATATCTCTGTGTGTAACGGTACCTTAAGGCCACATGACATAAAGGAGTCTGGAGCCAAGGGTAACATGAAAAAGGAGGTGAAAGGTGTGCATAGTCTCCAACCTGGGCAGACATTCCGAAAGGGTTAGAAGCATGAGGTTAGGGTCCGACAACCTATCTCCCTGGCAAGGAGAACTGGACGCAAACTCACAGAAAGGAAAAGAGTGACTGTCACGTATGGTACTGTCATGCTGACCTGGGTGGTGGTGAAACAATCGGGACTAATGAGGTCAGGAACAATTAGGTTTGAAGGAGTGGAGGGAGTATTATTGGTGATGCTTCATTTTGAGCAAGAAACATTCAAAAAGATGTGTATATGCTATTCCCTGTGTATTGTATTTGCCAAGTTACATTTATGTAAATGACTGGCGGTCTCCTTCTGTAATTAACATCTGTTCCTGACCAGCTGAAGCCATGGGCAGTATGCAACCTGCACAGGCAAATCACCATCACAACAGAAGTCCACACACATAGTAAGACCACCCGATCTTTCTCGAGATAGAACAGCACCTCACCCGCGATTACTGCACCGTGCCATGTTACACTCAGGATTAATTACACAGCAAATTGCATGGTCCAGTTTCTCCTGTTACTCTTGTGAAAATTAAAAAATTTAAAGTATGGTGCAAAGGGAATTTTTTCATTTTCACTGCTCAATGTTATAAAATTCTGTGAAAACACCTGTGAGTTGAAAGTGCTCACCACACTTTTAAGTAAATTCATTGCGGGATATAGTTTCCAAAATTGGGTGAGGCCGGCTTCACACCACAGGACGATCCGATCCGGGGCTATCAGGGTGAACCTGACAGGCCCGGACCGGATTTGCAAACAGAACGGAGGGCTAATATGCCATCCAGTCCTGTTTGTAGCTGGATGCAGCCGAGCTCAGCTGTCCCCTGTGAAATGGTGCTGAACCACTTCACAGGGGACAGCTCCCTGATGCTGAAGTTCAGCGTAGCTCACGTTGAACTTCAGCTGCAGGTGTCCAGCTCCCGGATCCTCCCGAAGGGGCAATCTGGCCCCATAGACTCCCATGTTAGGGAGCGCCGGATTGCCTACATCCGGGAGAATCCGAGAGGATTCTATGTGGGGGATTTTTCTCCTCGGACACATAAATGCTGCAAGCGGCATTTTGTGTGTCCAGGAGAAAAATCCGAATTCCCCTGAATCCTCCTGGAGAGATGGAACCCGGATGGCAGATAGCTGCCATCCGGCTCCATCCAGCCCAATAACATAATATGGGGCCGAAATCTGATCTGGGGCTGTCAGGTTCACCCCTGACAGCCCCGGATCGGATCGTCCTGTGGTGTGAAGCCAGCCTTTCTTGTGGGATTTCTACTATTTTGGGATATCAAGGGCTTTTAAATGTGACTTGGCATCCACAATCCATTCCAGTCAAAATGGTGCTCCTTCCTTTCAAGCTCTGTTGTGCGCCCAATCATGTTTTCCACCTCTTATGTAGTATCACTGTACTCTGTAAAGATTGCACAATAAATTGCATGGTCCATTTTATCCTGCTATCTTTTGTGAAAATGAAAAATTTGTTGGAGGAAAAATGGATTTCTTATTTTCACAGCTCAACATTATAAATTCCTGTGAAGCACCTGCAGGATTAAGGCCCTGTCCCCACACTGTGTATTTTGCAGCATTTTTGTTGGGATTTTGATGCAGAAATGGTGCATATTTGTCTAAAATCCACAAACTAGCAAAGTCTATGGGAATTCTGAAGTGTTGGGCTTATACTGCATTTTGTTTGGCTGCAGAAATGGTGTGGATTTTGCTGTGGAAAAATCTGCACCATGTCAATTCTTACAGCAGATTTTCATTGTTTTTCAGCCCTTTAAGCTAATTGATTTGATGATGAAAAACACAGGGCATTAATCTGCAATATTTCTGCATCAAATCAGCACCATGGATTTGGTGCGTTTTTCTGCAAGGTGTGGATTTGGTGTCGAACTTTCTCAACCAAAATACGCAGAATCAACACATACCCTAAGGGGCTCACCATACCTCTAGATAAATGTTTTCAGGGGTGTGGTTTCCAAAATGAGGTCACATGCAGGGGGGATTCCAGTGTTTAGGCACATCAGCAGCTCTCTAAAAGCGACATGGTGGTTCCTAAATATTACAGCCAATTTTATGTTCCAAAACTTGAATAACGTTCCTTCCCTTTTGAGCCCTGCCATGCACCCAAATGGTAGTTTCCTACCACATATGAGGTATTGGTGTACTCAAGAGAAATTGCACAATAATTTTTTTTCTCCCTTTACCTTTGTGAAGATGCAAAATTTGGGGCTAATGTTTTTGTTGGAAAAAGTAATATTTTCATTTTTTTTCCTTCCACATTGGAAGACCTTAATTCATGTGAAGCATCTAAAGGGTTAATAACCTGATTGAGTGTGTTTTTGTTCACTTTAAGGGGTGCAGTTGTTAAAATGGTGTCATTTTGGTGTATTTTGTCACATAGATTTCTCAAAGTCACTTCAAATATAAAATAAATTTTCTGTAAATTTTATTGGAAAAATGAATAACCCTTCTTACTTCATAAAAACAAAAAAAATATATGTAAAAATTTGTGGTCATGTAAAGTAGACATGTGGGAAATGTTATTTATTAACTATTTTGTGTGTTATAACTATCTGCATTAAGAGAATAAAAATTAAAAGTTTGAAAATTGCAACATTTTCAATTTTCAATATTTTTATAAATAAACTTAAATCATATCCCCCCCAAATCTAACACTAACATGATGTACAATATGTCACAAAAACAATCTCAGAATCACTGGGATCCATCAAAGCGTTCTAGAGTTATTACCACGTAAACAGACACTGCTCAGAACTGAAAAAATAGTCCTGGTCAGGAAGGTCAATACAAGCTTGGGGGTCAAGGGGGTTAATAAAAGTTTCTGATTTGCTCATTTCTAATTTTATCCTATGTTTTATGTTTACTCTTTAAAAAGCATCACCATTATTATCTTATCATATTTGGGACTCAGCTAGGGTCCGTTTTTGGCTTCATTTTTGTCTTTTTTTTTCTAAGTCCAAAAACTGACGGAAAAACGGATTGGATGTAATAAACACCCTGTCCGTTTTTTTCTGGACCTCAAAACATTGCTCTGTCCGATTTTGAGCCAAAAACGTTGCTAGCAACGTTTTTGGCATCAGTTAAAAAACGCATGCGTTTTTTTAACATGGGGCCCTATGGGAAACAATGCTTTAACACATGGCACATATAGGCACCTGCGTTAACGCATATGCGTTTTTAATGAAAAAATGACTAAGTCCAAAAACGTTCAGGGGTGCAGGAGGCTCAAAAAGACCCTATAAAAAACGGATTGGTCATAGAAATCACTTCCAAAAACGGATTTCTATGTGTGACCCCAGCCTCAAAGGTACAATGAATACATCTGAATACATCTGAAATGTGTTTGCTCACTGAGTGTACATAGATAATGTATACAGGCACACTATGCCTCTCAGGACCTTACACTCACATGACCATCAGTCTGGATTACTAGACCCACAAGAACATTGCTATAGATACAAGTTTCTTGTAAAAACTATCAGGACAAAAAATACACTAAATTGATTACATACAAAAAAAATCTTTCTTGAATCTTGTTCATTGTCTTTAGCTTGTAGAGAAACCAGATGGTGTGAGAACAATGGATCAGTGTGGGTTGTTAGGTGGTGTAAAATATGACTTCCAGATTCGTTGCATTCGAAGAAATCTAACCGGTCAGTGGAGTGAATGGGGACCAACAACTAGCCTTACTACTGCAGAAACTGGTAAGTCTTTTTATTTAGAAAAAAGAAGGCACCCTTGAAACATGAGAGACCTAGGGAAGTTTGCAAAATAAGAGTGTCCAAAATTCCAGTTGGGCAGTGTAAAAAGCCTGTTGATGATTATAAGAAGCAATTGATTGTAGTTATTTTAAAGGTTATGCAACCAAATATGTGGATGCCAACAGTTTTGTCTGTAAGAAATAAGGGGAGAAGGGACGCATGTGTAGGATCCCTATAACTAAGTTAATATGGCATTATTACAGGTGGCCACTCACCTTTTTCGGTTGTGCACCACCTGCACAACCCGGTGTAATAACCTCTAATATACGGGGGACCCCCGGCAATATGCACGTTCCGCTCCTTCGTCCTCGCTGTCCCCAGCTGTCCGTATAGGACCTTTCAGTCACGTGGCGCTGTTCCGGATGTGCGTCATTGCTTGTTGTCTAGGGAACGCCAGGTCCTTTACCGCTGTGCCCTCGCTATGCTGCTCCAGCCGCTGATCCCTCAAGGGCAATGAATGCTTACAAGATAATGAGATGTCGGTCTTGTAGAAGCGCTACAAAAGCTTTGGCACCAGGAAAATAATGTTTATAAATCGCACTACCTGAGGAAGACTGCCTTTAGCAGTTGAAAACATGTTGTGGGCTGTAGGGTTTTCGATTTATAAACATTATTTTCCTGGTGCCTGAGCTTTTATAGCGCTTCTACAAGACCGCCATTTCATTATCTTGTAAACAGTTTTGTCTGGTCCATTTTTGGAGTTTGGCTTGAAGTTATGTTCAATTAGCCTTTTCTTTTCTTTTTTTTGTCTTGTTCCAATACACACAAAGGAAATAAGCATGTGTATAATGACCCGCCCCGGTTATTGGATACTCAGAACGGGCTGTCATACAGTTCTGGGGAGTCACAGGTGTCGAGACCCGGTTCCGTGGCCCTGGGGCAGCTGTAAAGGAGGGTTTGTTCTGGCTTGATAAGGGAGAGAGGTGATGGATAAGGGAGTTATTTGTGAAGCCACTCGTGGTATGTGGCTATAGGTGGCCACTGCTGCTGCAGAGCCTCCAGGAATGATGGACGGCAGCTGGGATGGAGCGGCTTCCACAGGTGGAGCGGCTCCCCACGGGTGGAGCGGATCCCCGGGTCAGTGGATGTAGTAAAGGTGTAGGGTGCAGGATGGCAGGCGCAAAGCAACAGACAGACTCACAGTTTATTGGTTCCTCAGTATTTTTACTGGTGCAATGGCAGTATTGGAAGTTGGAAGGTTGAGTCCGGGCACCTGAGAGCAACTCAGGGTTCTCCTCATCCGGCAAGTTCTGAGGCCTCCTTGCTGTGCTTCTTGTGTAGGCTCCGCTGCTGCTTTAGCTAAGCTGCTGGCCCTTTCTCTCTCCTGCGAGATGCCGGTATGGCAGGCAACTCGAGTCCATTATTAGCCCCTCGGTTCAGGTAGCTGTCCCTGAGCTCTCTATGCTGCTTTATCTCCAGGCACGTGTGGCTGGGGAACTTGGAATCCCCCACCTTCGGTATTGGCTGCCGGGACGTTAGGCCCTGCACAGCCTCGGACTTCGGTGTCCGTTCTTGGTGGTTTCCTCCGGGGTGAGCATGATACCGCTCCGTTCCCCAGGTTCCTCTCCACTTCCTCAGACCTTGCCTTGGGCCCTCACACTGAGTTGGCTATCCTGGGATGAGCTTAGTGTTGCTACCAGCCACCAGGATGTCTTCCTCAGTTCTCCTAGGAACTGAACTGACTAGCTCTGCCCCAGACCAGAATTTATAGGGAGCTCACCCTGAAGCCGGGTTTAGATCTCCCCCTTTTGGCCTGGAGGCAGAAAGGTGTTGTGTGCGGTTACTTACCTGGTGTGAATACCTTCTGTTGTTTCTCAAGTGTGATACTACCACCCGGGGGCGATAATGACACTGTGGCAGTTGGACATTCCCCCTTAGTGAAATACAGTACTCCGGGACTGTGATAACCGTTTGGTAAAGAAAACATAAACAATGCAAGATTAAATGAAAGTAAATGGTGAACATAGTCTCAAAATCAAAAATTTACAAAAACCAAGAAAAATTCAAAAACAGTCACTTGGTGATTAGTCCTTCCACCATTGGCTGAAATATATTACGTTTTTACCACAACCAGTCCAGTGGTATTTTGGTCCATTTTTAAAGGTAAAAGTTCAAGAATATGTAAAAGTTCAAAAAGGTCATACAGTAAAGTCTCTGTAGGTTCATACGCTTGGTGGTTGCAAGGTTACGTATTTACTGTACATTTTAATGTACAACAAGAAAACATTTTTACGATTTACTCCGTACTACATTTAATCGTGTGAAGTGTAGTACGGAATAAATTGTAAAAATGTTTTCTTGTTGTTATAAAATGGAATCTGAACTTGTGTGCTATGCTGTGACCTCCTTACCTCAGGGGTTTCTACTGCTGGTGTACTAAGCACTATGCTATGTGTGTTGTATACCTTGCTGGTGTCTCAGAATCTGAATGAGGTATTGGTCTTACCATGGGACTGGCAAGTTCACTGTGAGCAGGAATTTGTTCTTCCGGTTCTCCTATAGGCGTCACTTCCGGTACTTCCACTTGTGGTGTTTCTTGTCTCACGGATTCAGGTATCGTCACTTGATGAAAGGCTACCATAGGTACGATGATGCTCCATGATACTGAGTCCATGTCTTTATAAAGTCTCCTAGAACCGTATGGAACACTTTCTTCTTTAGATTGCATTGTTACAGGAACTGGGTTTATGGTATATTCTCTGGAATCTTTAAGGTTTCAGGACATAACTTAAGTCTATCTCTTGACACAGCTGCTGTTGTCTTCCCTTCGTCTTTACTCACAAAGCACACTTTAGCATTAGCAAAATTAGATGGTAACACAGTATATGGCTTTGCTTCCCACTGGTCATCTAGATTATGAACACGCCTTTTTCTCCTAAGCACTTGGTCTTAAAAGAGTTGCAGGAGCATGTTGGTCATACACTCTCTCTTGTCTTTCTTTGCTTGTGATAGGCTCTTTTTCACACACGTTTGTACCTGACAGTATTTCTGTTGACGTGCTGTATCCGAATTGGTCTCTGGTGCTTCAACATCTGTCTTTACAATACCCATATCCAGGTCAATAGGCAGCTTATCAGGTCTTGCTCCATTAGATAGGCTGGAGTACAGTTGGTAGAACTCACTGGCACAATATTCACTAAGTCTGGTAGCTTCTCTGGCCACATGTTCCTTTCTTCCACTAGCAAGGTCTTCAATAAATCCATCACTATCTGATTCATTTTCTCACATAAGTCATTTGTTTGCGGATGGTACGGGCTTGTCCTGATTTTCTTACACCCATAGAGATTACAAAATTCTTGAAACACTTCCGCTTTAAATGCTGCACCTTCATCTGTGAGGACCTGCTACGGATATCCATGCAGTCTGCAGAAATAGGCTATAACGCTTTAGCCGCTGTTCTGGCTGTTATATCTTTCACAGGCACCACCAATAAGAAACGGGAATAATGGTCTACTATAGTGAGGGCATAGACATAGCCTGATCTGCTCGGGGTTAGCTTCACGTGATCCAAGGCTACAAGTTCAAGTGGTTGTTTTGTTACAATGGGCTGGAGTTGGCCTCTCTGGACTATCTTTATCTTTTCTCCTTAGGTTGCATGGGCCACAGTTTCTGCACCAATTTTCAATGGATATTCTCATGCCAACCCAGTAGAATCTGTTTCACAGCAGAAACTCTAATTTCTTGCAACCGACATGCCCTGCACCATCGTGATAGGTTCCTAAGACCATCTTGACATCTCTTTTTGGCACGACAATTTGCCAGACAAGTTTATGGCTTTTAGGGTTAGTATGCCTCCTGCACAATTTACCCTCATATAGGAATAACTTACTTTCCACAGTGTTGAGCTTCAGGTGGTGCATCTCTGAATCAGGGTACGAACCCTCCTGTGTCAGTAGCTCCTTAACTAACTAACAGCTTGATCACTGTTTTGCGGTTCAGCCCATCCATGGTGAGGTAATGGGTTCAACATTGCTTTTTGACGTTTATTGTACACACAGCTCTTGCATTGTGTCACATGAGGGCGGTGAAAGGCCGGTCACTTTATTTCTTCCAGCTCCTCTGGTTTCTTCTCCACATCCTGGACAAGGCATCAGCGTTGGCATTCTTGCAGCCTGCCCGTACTTGATGGTAAAGTTGTAGTTGGCCAGCCGGGCCATCCAGGCTGCTCCAGTGCACCTAGGTTTGCAGAGTACAAGTGAGTAAGCGGGTTGTTATCTGTAAAGATAGTAAACTTTGCAGCAGAAGTAGTGTTTGAAGCGTTCTGTGATGGTCCAGACTACGGCCAGGAATTCTAACTTGAATGAGCTATAGTTCTCTGGGTTTCTCTCTGTAGGATGGAGCTTCCTGCTTGCAAAGGCTATTACTCTTTCTTTACCTTCTTGCATTTGAGTCAACACGGCTCCCAATCCCACATTACTGGCATCAGTATACAAGATGAATGGCTGGCTGTAATCAGGCTATGCTAAGATCTCTTCCCCCGTCAAAGCCTACTTCAACTTCTTGAAGGATTCTTCCGTCTGACTTCCCATTCAAATGGAGGACTCGTGCTCTTAGCCTTCTTGGATTGCCCTACCAGGAGGTCTTGTAAGGGCGCTGCCATCTTCATGAACCCTTGATGAACCTTCTGTAGCATCCTACCAGCCCCAGGAACTGCCTCACCGCTTGACACTGGTGGGTATTGCCAGTCCCTAATGACTGTTACTTTCTCAGGATCTGGTGCTACACCTTCAGAACTCACTACATGACTGAGGTACTGTACCTTTGGTTTCAACGGGTGATGGCTTCTCTTTCATACCGTAGCTGGACAAGGCTTCAAACACTTCTGCCAAGTGCTCTAGATGCCTTCATATGTCTTCAAGTAGACTATGACATCATCCAGGAACAATAAGATGTTTTCAAATTTCTTGTTCTCCAGGCAACACTCCATCAGCCTCTGGAACGTTCCGGGTGCATTAGAGTCCGCATGGCATACAGTTGAACTCACAGAGGCCCATCGCGTGGTAAACGCTGTCCTCTCTCGGCCCGCCTCTGTCACAGGAACTTGCCAATACCCACTAGTAAGATCTAAGATGGAAAAATAGTTAACAGATCTTAATGCAGCTAGTGATTCCTCAATTCTAGGTAGTGGGTATGCATCCTTATGTGTAATGCGATTGATCGGCCTGTAAATCCACGCATCCTCATTGTACCATCTTTATTTCTAGGACTAGAGGAGCGGCCCAGGGGCTACAACTATCTCTTAGCACCCCAGCCTCCTTCATTTCCTTTAACATATCCTTGGCACATTGATAGTGAGCTGGCGCTACAGGCCTATATCTTTCTTTATGGGCAGATGATCTCCTGTGGGTATGTGATGTGTATTCCCTTTTATCTGCCCAAAGTCTAGTGGATGTTTGCTAAAGATGTGTTCACATTCTTTCACTACCCGGTATACTCCATGCTTTTGATGGAGGGTGTAGAATCGGTACCTACATGTAACTTCAGACACCAATCCACCAGTTTTCCCTCAGAGCCATTGCCCTCCACCGGTTCAGATGGGTTCAAGGGTTCTACTGTCTTGATGGAGTTGTTATTGACAGTATACACTGTGTGCAGAATGATCAGGCAAGTTGTATTTTAGAGGATTATTTTTATTATTGATCAACAACTATGTTCTCAATCAACCCAGAAGATCTCAAAGCTTGATATTTTTGGAAGTTGGAGTGGGTTTTTTTTTAGATTTGGCTATTTTAGGAGGATATCTGTTTGTGCAGGTAACTATTACTGTGCAGAATTATTAGGCA
The DNA here is from genome assembly GCA_033576535.1 of Allobates femoralis. Classification (NCBI taxonomy): domain Eukaryota; kingdom Metazoa; phylum Chordata; class Amphibia; order Anura; family Aromobatidae; genus Allobates; species Allobates femoralis. The sequence goes on along the minus strand of JARQOC010000002.1, from coordinate 340,480,580 downwards.
ACTTAATAAAAACCAAATATATTCCCATCTCACTTGTTTGTTTTCACCAGGTAAACTAATACAACTGCACAAAATTGAGAAAAAAACATTTCTGACATGCAAAAACAAAACACAACAAAAATTTGTGACCAATATAGCCACCTTTCTTTATAATGACACTCAACAGCCTTCCATTCATAGATTCTGTCAGTTGCTTGATCTGTTTAGATCAACATTGCGTGCAGCAGCCACTACATCCTCCCAGACACTGTTCCAAGAGGTGTACTGTTTTCCCTCCCTGTAGATCTCACATTTTAGGAGGGACCACAGGTTCTCTATGGGTTCAGATCAGGTGAACAAGGGGGCCATGTCATTATTTTTTCTTCTTTTAGACCTTTACTGGCCAGCCACGCTGTGGAGTAGTTGGATGCATGTGATGGAGCATTGTCCTGCATGAAAATCATGTTTTTCTTGAACGATACCGACTTCCTCCTGTACCACTGCTTGAAGAGGTTGTCTTCCAGAAACTGGCAGTAGGTCCAGGAATTGAGCTTCACTCCATTATCAACCTAAAAAAAGGTCCCACAAGTTCGTCTTTGATGATACTAGCCTATACCAGTACACCAGTAGTCGGAGTGGAGCTCTCTTCCTTTTACTGATCCAGCCTCTGGCCCATCCATCTGGCCCATCAAGAGTCACTTTCATTTCATCAGTCAATAAAACCTTTTAAAAATTAGTCTTAAGATATTTCTTGGCCCAGTTTTGACGTTTCATCTTATGTTTCTTGTTCAAAGATGGTCATTTTTCAGCCTTCCTTACATTGGCCATGTCCCTGAGTATAGCACACCTTGTGCTTTTTGATACTCCAGTAACGTTGCAGCTCTGAAATATGGCAAAACTGGTGGAAAATAGCATCTTGGCAGCTTCACACTTGATTTTCCTCAGTTCATGGGCAGTTATTTTGCAGCTTTTTTGCCCAACATGTTTCTTGCGACCCTGTTGGCTATTTGCCATGAAACACTTGATTGTTCAGTGATCATGCTTCAAAATTTTGGCAATTTTAAGACTGCTGCATCCCTCTGCAAGACATCTCACAATTTTGGACTTTTCAAATTTCTCTTCTGACCCATTTTGCCTAAGGAAAGGCATTTGCCTAATAATTAAGCACACCTTATACAGGGTGTTGATGTCATTACACCACACCCCTCCTCATACCAGAGATGCACATCACCTGATTTACTTAATTGGTAGTTGGCTCTCAAGCCTATATAGCTTGGAGTAGGAAAACATGTATAAAAAGTATTGTGATCAAAATACTCATTTGCCTAATAATTCTGCAGTGTACAATTTAGCAATGGTAGCATACTTTGGTAGGGTGACTTCTTCCTCCCCACAATTTAAAATGCCTATTGGTACCCTCCCCCAGTGTACCTCAACTACCATTCTGGCTGTCAGGACAGTGGGCCTATTGTCTGAGTACAAGTGTGCTACCAGGGCTTGGTAATCTCACTCCCTAAGGCCTATTGCTGCCCTACACCAGACCAACATTTCAGTTTTCGGGGGTATTGCAATTGGTAACGGGTCACTTACTCTTGCGATGCCAATTTCTTCTCCGGACAACTCTCCCTGCTGTCTCAGCATCAGTGCTTTTATTTCCTTCTGCAGGACTCACTGCTGTCCACTGTTGGCAGTTTCGGCAATCTCCTGTAACACAACAATAATTTTGGCAAAGACAATTTTCTATTATATTAGTGCCCAAAATGTTCATTGGATTACGTTCATGCCAGTCAACATCAACAATAACCAATCCATGGTCTTTTAATTCCACCCGCCCCACCCTAATGGTCACTTCTTTGAACCCAATCTGTGCACAGGTTTACCGTTACTAGCCAATATATTAAAGTCATCATCTGTGCCGTGTAAAATGTCTGAATCTGCCCAGTATCTTTTGTAAAGGATATACGGTATTGATGTCACCTGTGAACCAGTGTCCAGCAAAGCGTTCATGGGGAGACCATCCAGCACGACAGGCAAGACCGGGTATCCTCTCATGTACCTGTCACACCAGTTTGGTGGGCCTGGGGGTCTTATTCCTGAGGGGCGGCCCGCTGTCCCAGGGCATTCTCTTTTTAAAGTACATTCCCTGGCAAAGTGACCTAACTTTTCACAGCAGCAGCAGATGGGCTGTCCGTCAGGGTTGTAGCGATTGCTGGGTCGTCCTCTAGTTGCTGGGTCATCCTCTGGTTGCTGGGTATCTTCACGGTCACATCCACGGGATGATATCTCTGCTGTAAGCCAACTCGATCTCCACCTGCTTGGATCCTTGCAGCTTTTTCATTGCCTTGGCCATTTCAGCTACACTTTTAGTCAGGACTTAAATTTTTAGGTTTAGAGCCTCATTGGTGATAGGCCCCATAGTCTGTGCATTAGCCGCTGCTGTGGCCTGCGAATTCTGCATCCACGGCTGTTGGTGAGTTGTAGCCAGACATTGAGCAGGTTCTGTATCACGGGGTACTTCCTCCTGCAAGATGCAGATAGCTCTGTCTTTAAACTGCACAAAGTCCAGATCAGGGTTTTGTATAGCCATCATTCACAGTTGAGCTCTAGTAACAGGGAGTAAGAGTCCATCAATAAACTGATCAATAAGCAATTTATTTTCTTCTTGCACCAGAGTTGGGTCTGTCTGTTTCAATTCCCTGACCGCTTCCTGTAGATTCAATGCAAAGTCCTGTGCGCTCTCCTGTGGCTTCTGCCTATACCCAAAGAATCTCATCTTTTCTTGTGCAGCTGTACTAATATCAAAAGTAACCTTCAGCCTGGTGATGTCATGTTCAACAGTGTCTTTATCAGTATCCGGCCAGGACTTCACCTCCCGCTGTGCTGTACCAGTCAATTGTCCTATTAATATACTGACTCGCTGACCTTCCATCAGGGGGTACACTCTATAGCAACTGTCCATCCTCCCCCTGAAGTCTGCCAGGGTATTGGGTTCCCCTGAGTACTCCTGGCGTGTACGGCATTAGAAACGGCATTACTGGTGACATGGCTTGTGCTGCAGCGGCGGCGGGTGCTCCGTCCACTACTGGGGCTGGATTTGGTACTGCAGGCTCGGCTGCAACCACTCCTCTCTTCCCCGCTTCAACATCTTCTTCCCCCTAAGTGAATCTAAACTCTTCCGGTCTTTCACTTCCGTAGGGATGTACAACTTTTGTTCCACCGGTGGGACAGGAATTCTCGTCCCCGCCGGATATCATCAGAGAGCAGATTGGGCCTTGCTTCACGCTCTTGGGAGGGTACCGCCCATGATGACACACTCCCTCGGCTTCCCGCGCACCTCGTGAGTTAATAATGGTGACAGTCAGAAACAGTATTTACATAGTTCACGGCACACAGCACCCGGTGATACCAGGCTACAACATCCTGTTTGTGACACCAGAAATGCTGACCCCCCCCCAGGGTATGGGATACTCGGAACCAGGCTATCATACAGTTCTGGGGAGTCACATGTGTCGAGACCCGTTTCTGTGGCCCTGGGGGCAGCTGTTATGGGAGGTTTGTTTTGGCTTGATAGGGAAATGGGTGATGGATAAGGTAGTTATTCGGACGCCACCTGTGGTATGTGGCTGTAGGTGGCCATTCCTGCTGCAGAACTTCCAGGAATGATGGACTGGCAGCTGGGATGCAGCGGCTCCCCACGGGCGGAGCGGATTCCTAGGGCAGTGGATGTAGTAAAGGTGTAGGTTGAAGGATGGCGGCCGCAAAGCAACAGACAAACTCACAGTTTGTTGGTTCTTCAGTCCTTTTACTGGTGCAATGGCAGTACTGGCAGTTCAAAGGTTGAGTCCAGGCACCTGAGAGCAACTCAGGGTTCTCCTCACCTGGCAAGTTCTGAGGCCTCCTTGCTGCACTTCTTGTGTAGGCTCCTGCTGCTTTAGCTAAGCTGCTGGCCCTTTCTCTCTCCTGCGAGGTGCCGGTATAACAGGCTACTCGAGTCCTTTATTAGCCCCTTGGTTCGGGCAACTATCCCTGGGCTCTCTATGCTGCTTTACCTAAGTGCACAGTGTGGCTGGGGAGCTTGGAATCCCCCACCTTCAGGTATTGGCTGCCGGAATGTTATGACCTGCACAGCCTTGGACTCCAATGTCCGTTCTTGGCGCTTTCCTCCAAGATGACTCCCCAGGTTCCTCTCCACTTCCTCAGACCCTTGCCTTGGGCCCTCATGCTATGTTGGCTCTCCTGGGACAAGCTTAGTGTAGCTACCCATCCACCAGGATGTCTTCCTCAGTCCTCCTACAAACTGAATTGACTAGCTCCGCCCCAAACCAGAATTTATAGGGGAGCTCACCCTGAAGCCGGGTTTAGGTCTCCCCCTTCTGCCTGGAGGCGAAAAGGTGTTGTGTGTGGTTACTTGCCTGGTGTGAATACCCTTCTGTTGCTCTCAAGTGTGACACTACCACCCCGGGGCAATAATGACACTGTGGCAATTGGACCCTGGGGTGCCACAATAACAATACATATGTAATTGCAATAATTTTCTGGGAGAAATACTTCATTTTCTGGAACAATTTCTAGTCTGTCAATACTTTCAAGCATGACAGTCTCTGCATTTTGCAATTCAAATTGAACTCCTGGAAATAAAACTTTGTAGTATTTTTAGGTCCGTTCTCAATAAATGAATTTTTGTAAGATTATTTTTCAATCTTGTTGATTGTCGTTCTTTTTCTCTCCAATGTTTTCATATGTGAATGTAGTGTAGAGTGAACTGTATCTGCCATATCATGTTCATTTATTCTGATCATTATATCATCATATAATGCAGGGCTATTATTGTTTTTGTTCAAGGATCTACTGACAAATTTTCATAACAGTTTATAGTTTCAACCAAAGCCTTTAATGCATCTCGTGTCCTTATTCCTAACCATCCCGCTTTGGCATCTGTGATAAGTCACTGGAAATATGTTTTTATTTTACAGTTCCAACTGAAAAATTGAAAACTTGGTGGCGAATATTGGAAGCCACAGATGAAGGTCAATTGAAAATCCTGCTAATGTGGAAGGTACAGTTACAAGAACATGCACTAATTTGATACTTTACCATTTTACAAATTCAATAGAAGTGGAATAGTAAAATATAGTTTGGAATGTTAGATTAATATTCTGATATAGATAAGCCATATCAGTATGTCCTGTTAACAGCATATGCTTGCAAATAAGGAGACTCTCACAACTAGTATTCTACCCCTCAAGCTAGAGCAAGCCATGGATGCAAAGAGCTGACTGAACTCAACCTGGAGTACTCCTCTATGTTCAATCCATGCATGAACCATGAATTAAAACACACGCCAATGAATGCTTTATCACCCCTAGATTAATACCATAATTGATAACAGATTATTGCTGAGAACTGTTCTGGACTGAAAGCCAACCACTTTAACAGGTTATCACTTATATTCTTGGAATGCAGATAATCACTGCTACATTGTGTATTATGTCTCAGTTGTACTGACCTACAGAGATTGAGATTGAGCTCTATCACAATTTGAGCCAAGAACCTAAATGGTATGTCTAATCAGCTTTCAGTACAGGATCCAAATAGCTGGTAAACTCCATACTTCTGATTTGCCTAATTTACTTCCTTGTAACATCACTTAACATGTTTCAATATATTTATGGCTTATTTTCTTACTCACTTTTGATAAAAAGTAATCTTCAAATATTGGTGACCTTTTAAACCCTTAAACCCCCAGCAATTTTCTTTCTTTTTTTTTTTTTTCATTTTCCCTCCCCTTCTTCCAAGAGCCATAACTTTTTTATTTTTCCATCAATATAGACATATGAGGGCTTAATTTTTGCAGGACAAGTTAGACTTTCAGACTAAATCCATGACGAATAAATTCCAAGTGCGGTGAAATTGTAAAAAAAAGGTGCAATTACATGTTTATTTTTGGGGCTTTTTATTTGACATGTTCATTATATGGTAAAACTGACATGTCGGTATGATGTCTTGGGTCAGTACGAGTTCATAGATACCAAACATGTATACTTTTACTATTATCGAAGTGGTGAAAAAAAATCAGACTTTTTAAAGAAAAAGTATTGCGAATTTGCACCATTTTCAGCTTGAGCTGATGTTTCTAATAACACCATTTTTGGGTAGATGTGATGTTTTGATGCCTGTTATTGCATTTTATTGCAATGTTGTGGTGACCAAAAAAAACGTAATTTTGGAGTTTGGACTTTTTTTTGATACGCAGTTTACAGCTCTGATTAATTCATTGTATATTTTGATTGATCGGGAATTTCTGAATGTGGTGATACCAGATGTGTGTATTTTTTTAGTAGTTTTATTTTCAATGGCGCAAAAGGGGGGTGATTTGAACTTTTATAGCTTTTTTCATACTTTTAAAAACTTTTTTTATTTTTTTTCATTATTTTACACTATCCACAAGAGAGCCTCAGTGCTGCACACTGTGATCGCTTGTCCTGTCTTTAGATGTGCTGCTGCTCATTCTAAAGACAGGGGAAATGATCACTTCCTGCTGGTGATGTCACTGAGTCATTGCCAGCAGGAAGTGAATCAGGATAGTTACTAGGGTCATCATGAGACCCCGGGTTGTCCAGTTAACAACATGCAGGTTCCGTGATTGCTTCATGGGACCTCCAACACCGGTAGGGGAACGATGCAATCCCTGCTGCAGGGCTTTCGATCGCGCTGTCAGTGACTAACAACATGATCCAAAGGGTTAACAGCGCCGATTGGATCACTGATCTGATCAGCACTGTTAGATCCACATCTTAGCTGATGAGATCAGCTGAGATGTGGGGAAAAGGATGCGAGCTCACATCATTGAGTAGGAGGAAACCTATGATGAAGTTATACGTCATAAGTCAAGAAGCGGTTAAATCTATTTATATCAGCATTTTGTGTCTCTGTGGGTTTGCAAAGTTGGAGACACTGATATAAAGTATGGGACACTAATGGCCCCTTTACACGCAGCTACAGGTAACAGGTTTTCCACAGGTAACTTACTGGCTGTAGTGAAATCATGGAGACAAGGTTCTATCTTGTTGCTGTGTACAAATGGAACTATGTCTCCATGACTTCACTGCAGCCAGTAAGTTACCTGTGGAAAACCTGTTACCTGTAGCTGCGTGTAAAGGGGCCATAATAGATTAGTGATTCCAGTACTGGTAGAGGTTCTTTCATTCATGGAGTGGCAGTGCACATACTTGACCATCATTCAATCCCAACTGTGTTGCTATGCGATGCAAACAGCTTTTCCCGGCAGCCATAGAAAATGAATAGAGCTGCAGTCAGGTATCTGACTTCCACACCATTTTGTAAAGCAGATAAAAGTTCCCTGTCGGAAATAAAACTTCCTCAATGTGTGATAGGTGTAGATCCCAGCTAGTGGATTTTAATAGTTTGATACTTATGAAATAAAATGTTAAGAATGTATTTCTTTATTGGACGTGCCAATCAACTATATTGTTCTTTGATAATAATTTGATGTGAAATTATTACATTATAAAATGTTATTAGACACAATCAAATGGTTGTACATTCAGAAAAGTGTGTTCATTTTCTACAGCAACTGGAGAGAAATAAGGCCAATGCAAAACATTTGTGGTACATTGTGAAGAGCTCCTATGATCCTCATGAAACAGATGATATTTTATGCAACACAACCATTCTCAATTGTACCATCTCCCTGCCCACTGAAAAAAAGAATGTTTTTATATGGGCATACAATAACGCAGGAGCTTCTCCAGAAACTGAGATTACCTTCACTGCCAGGAATGGTAAGAAGATAGTATTGATTTAATTATCAAAGAAAATAATAATAATGTCACATTCATTTACAGTTTAACCATTTGTTAAACATAGCTTCTTTACTAAAAAATTCATGTTGGATTCACTTTATGACTTTTAACGGACTATTTTCTTTTATTATGAAAGTTTTTTATATATATTTTTTTTTAAATCAATTAGATGCAAATTACCAGTACAACTTTTTATATTATAGAAAATCGGTCAGCACAAGATCACTGTTCAAACCCAAAACAGCACTTTGTAAGGGACTTTGTTGTGTCTGCCAGAAATTGCTCATTCTTAAAATAAGCCAATGAGGTGCCTGGCGTGGCTGAACATCTCAGTGCACCTTTCCATCTACTGGTTTCTCTCTATTCCTCTCTATTCCTTCCCTCCTCTGTCACCTGTTAGGCTCCATTCACTTTGTGCATTTTTGGTTGGTTTTTGTAGTCAAAACCAGGAGTGGTGATAAACCCAGAAGTGGTGACTTGTTTCTATTATACTTTTCCTCTGATTGTTCCACTCCTGGTTTTGGCTACAAAAACTGATTAGAAAAAAACAACCAAAATAACACAGTGTGAATGTAGCCTAAAGCCAAGGAGGAAGAAAGCAGAGATAGATTTAAAAAAGGTAGGTATAAAGGTGCTTTCAATTGGTTGGCTACATTCATGGTGCATCGAACACATTATTAACATATTTAGTAAAGATTGGGATACTGAAGGTACAAATAGTAAGACTATGGACCCTATAAGATGATGTGCTTTTTTTGAACAGTTATTTTTGGCGGACAGCTCCCATTAGAGAGAATTTAAAGAAGTTATCCCAACTGGGCAAGTTATCCCCTATCTGTGAGGCAGGTGATCATTTTCTGATTGCTGGAGATCTGACCACTGGGACCCCAATATTCAGAAAGGGGGTGTGAAATCCATCACTCCCATTTTGTAGGGGTATTTAGTGCCATTGATAATGGATAACTTACCCAGTTAGGATAACCTCTCTAAAAGATTGTCAACTACTTTTTCAAATTTAAACACAGTTCCATAATAGTTAAGCCAAAAATCTTTATAATAGTTTTTATTTCCATGCATTGGGAACATTGCATACTGTTTTCTAAATCAAATTATTAAGATAAACTACTTTACAGCAAATGACAAAAAATTAACCTTGAGCTGTTCAAAAAAACAGCAGTGTCTGCATTTGTCTTTACAATCTCAAAGTATGTACTTTTTTTAGGATTTATCATTCCTGTGAATCACTAACCTAATATTTAGGTATATAACCACAGGGGTTTTTTTAGAACTGCTTCACATCTATTTTGCATATAGTCAACCAACTTCTGGCACACTGTCAACTGTTATTCCAGCCCAGGATGCTTTGACTACATCCCACAATTTATTTGCATTTGTTGGCTTTGCATCAGAAATGGCATCTTTTATGTCACCCCACAAATGGTCTACCATTTTAAGGTCTGGGCATTGGGCTGGCCACTCCATAGCCTCAATGTTGTTGGACTGGAACCAAGATTTTGCTTGTTTACTGGTGTTTTTTGGGTAGTTGACTTGTTTTAATGCCATTTCCCCTTCAGCATGAGGCAACAGAACCTCTTTATGTATTTTGATATATGCAAACTGGTCCATGATCCCTGGTATGCAGTAAATAGGCCCATCACTATAATAAGAGAAACATGCCCATATGATGATTGCACCACCATGCTTCATGGCCTTCATAGTGTACTGTGGCCCTTGGACCTAACAAAACAATTTTACTTTCATTAGTTTACAAAATGTTTCTCCATTTCTCTGTGCCAGTTGATGTGCTCTTTGGCAAATTGTATCTGCTTCAGTACATGTCGTTTTTTAAAAGTGGGACCTTGCGGTGACTTCTTGCTAATAGATTGACTTCACACAGGCGTCTTCTAACTGTCAAGGTACACACAGGTAACTTGAGACTGTCTTTCATCATCTTAGAGCTGATCATTGGCTCAGCCTTTGCCATTCTGGCTGTTCTTTGATCCATTCGAATGGTAGTCTTCCATTATGTCAACGTTTCTCTGGTTTTGCTTTCCATTTTAATGCACTAGAGATCATTTTAGCTGAACATGCTATCATTGTCTGCACTTCTTTATACGTTTTACACTCTCCAATCAACTTTTTAATCAAAGGCTTTCCTGGAGAAATACATGCACATGTGCTGGCTTCACCCTTAAATTAGGGCCACCTGATTCACACCTGTTTCTTCACAGAATGATTGACCAAACTAATTGAACTCCACACTGATAATATTTTGAACACCCTCCCTTTCAATTAATGATTCAAATACACAAACTCAAAACACTTATGTATTTGTTTTACAGGAACTCCTGTGTCTAAAATTCAAGTCTTTTCTAATGGTGATTCCAGCTTGCAAGTAATGTGGGAATCACATCCCTCAGCTATTGGCTATATGCTAGAGTGGTACAAGACGGCAGAGCTGGCATACTCTGAAATTTACTGGAAAATTGAACAGAAAGGAAGTGCAAGGTCAATTCTCGAAGGTAAGACACAGTGGTTGTAAATAGTGTAGGGATTTGCTCTGGTAGGCAGCGGCAGGGATGCAGTAATGAGGCAACACACAGTCTTAAAGTCCAAACTTCAGTGTTTTATTGCCACTTTAAACAGCAGGTGGCAGAAAGGAAAAAAAACCAACATAAATGTTCTCCAACCTAGAGAACCACCGGTCTCCGACTCACCCTTACACAGGATGGGCTTAACTAAGCAGCCGTCTGGTCAACACTGGCGATGTGATTAGCTGCTGGCTACAGGCGACCGTCAGGTGCCATTCTCAGGGTTGCTTTGAGTCTTGTCACAATCCTTTGCAGCATATATAGCCAGACACAATATACATTCAGGCTTTCTCCAGCCTAACTCCTCACACCCTAAGATTCCTCTACTAACTGGCTTATGCAGGCTTGATTGCTGCAGCTGTGCATGTCAGGTGCTGCCCTGAAAACCCAAAGAGTTAGGGAAAATTCAGGCCACATTTTATCATGCTGGGAGAAATATACCTTCCATCCAGCACTACACACCTTTCACTGCACCACAATAGTTATGTACATTTTGTTAAGATTTATTTTAGGAATACTATATCACTTTCCAAATCTTATCCGTACAGACAATATTGGTGTCATATAAACAACAGTCTTGTTTTGTTTTTTATTATACTTTTTATTAACAAGATAACTTAAAGGTGTTGTCTGGCCTTATGAAATTGATGACCTATCCGAATTTTAGATCATCAGTATCAGATAGATCGGGCTCCAACAGCTACCACAATCAAGTGATCAGAGCTGTGGTAGTCTTACCCCTTTCATTGTTACATGTTGCTGGCACTGTGGCTAAAGTCAGGTGATCAGTGGGGATGCCAGCTGTCAAACTTCCAATGATCTAACATTAATGACCTATCCTGTAGATAGTTCATAAATATCATGAAGTCTAACTAATTTGTCTTGTCTTTATTGTGTCAGACAATTTTTATGCATGTAGTACCAGCTACTTAACCCCTTAATGACTGCCGATACACCTTTCAATGGCATTTGTTAAGAGGCTTTATTCCTAAGCGCCTCTTTTTCTTGGCGCTGAGGAGTAATTGAGTAGCAGCGCCCTGAGGTTGAAACTTCCTTAGGGTGACAATGTAGCACCCCACCAGGTAGGCTGTCTCCAGAGGTACTGTACTCTTGCGATTAGGGAGCATTGTGCAGGAGTTGGGATGGTGCAGTTGAGCCAAAACACACACAAACAAGCAACCCGTAGGTCCCTGGGATGGTGGGTGGACCCAGAGGGAGGACCGAAGCTCAAAAAGGGGGGACAGGGAAGTGTAGTAAGAGAGTTGCAGAGGAGAGACCACCGAGAAAGGAGTAGAGTGGAAGTCGGGAGTGTAGAGGCAGTGCGGTGCCTCCCAACCACGGTCGCCCCAATAGGAAAAGACCGAGATGAGTAGACAAAGAAGAAGGGAGCCCTTGGAGTAAGGAACGAGATGTAGATCTCCGTACGCCCTTATCTGGTGAGACAGAGGGGCTGGTGGACGATACAGGGACCCGGCCCTGAACACGGCGCGGATGCTTCAAGCCTGAACCATTGAACTAGAGGCCTCAAGATTCTAACGAGAGCTGTGGCTGAACACCCAACCCAACTCGGAGAAGGTGGCTGAACTAGAGAGCAGTGCCCCGGGAGGGGTGTCACAAATAAGCACATGGGGCTGTTGGTACCTGAGCTCTGTGCTGCGGAAGCGCTGAGAGTCTGGGGGCAGATTAGTGTCATGCTCGCCCCAGAAGAGAAATACTCCTTATAGCGCTGGGAGAGAGAGACCACCAGAGACAGAAACACCTAGTGAAAGGGAAAGGGACACCAACCAAGGTTTGACAGCACTGACCCGGTTCTGGAGGCAATGCTGAACTGGAAGTTGGCATGGGAAGTACTCGGTGGCCAGGCTGAAACAACTGACTAAATGTAACAGAACTCCAGCTGTGGTGTGTGAGACTTTGTTCAGCGATGACCACCAGCCACAGAGGCCGCATGAGACACCGAGGTACTGATGACCCAGTAAACATCTGCCAAGGTACAATCTGACTGCTCCATCCTACTGCCCTGGGGACCGTACTCCACCTGCGGGGAGCGGAACCATCCAAGCTGCCGGTCACCGTCCCCAGAGTTTCTGAAGCAGCAGCAGCCGTCCTGGCCACATACTGCAGGTGGCGTCATGAATACCCCTTTCCCTAGTCATGCCCCGTCATCTACCCCGTTTATTAAAATGACACCTCCAGGGTCACGGGACCAGGTCTCGGCCCCCGTCTGTCCCTTTGAAAAAAATCAAGAAGTGAAGAAGAATAACTGCTGCCCGGTTCCCGAGTCTTCCCCGACACTGGAGTGGGCCTGTCAACAACTGTGCATGACCCAAAGAATAAATCCATCCTATCATTGATAGCACATGGAGAACTGCGTAAAAATAAAAAAAAGAACTATTCTTATACTGCTGTCTGTTTCTTCATTCTACCTACCAAAAATCAAAATAATACTTAGGTCATATTTATCCTGCACTCTCCGCTGACCTCCTGCATCAGGGTTTCTGTGAAAATCCCAAAAACCGAGATTCAGACAAAATCCCCAATGGAACCACTCACTATAATGAGGCAGATGGAGATATTTTGTCCTTCCTCTGGTCTCTGTTCTGGCAGTGTCCCATCATTTTAGGCATCTTTTCAATGCAAAAGATGTGGATGACAGTTCTGTGCACACCTAAAAAAATACCACTGTAACAGATGCCAAACGGGGTCTGAAGTGTATCCATCTGCCTCATTACAGAGAGTAGTTCTGTCTGTGGTTTCATCCAAATCACATTTTGGGGGGCATTTACATGAAAATCTCAACGGAAGTGTTCAGCGCAGAACACAAGAATATGACCCTAGCTTTAGACTAATTCCTAAGTTAATTCTGGACACAGCGTATTTTCTCTTGCAGAGATGTGAGTATTCTCAATGGGAGAATGCAGCCTTCATGCACATGATCATGATTCTGGGTGCAGCAGATTTTCGCTGTTTTCTTCCACCAAGAACACTAGCCTTTCCTCAAGCATAAATTGACATGCTGGAGCTTTGGAAGCTGCAATGCAGGTCAGTTTACATTGTGGAAAAAAGAAGCACAGTGGGCATGGGATTTCTATCAATCCAATTCAATGTGCTTGGACTGTAGAATGCAATATTTTGGATGCATCGAAAACATGCTGCGTTCTGAACACTAGTAATTCTGTTCGAGGGCACTCACCCTTATACTGAAAGAAAACAAAAATGTTCTGTACCCCAAATTTTGCAAAAAAAAAATCCCTACTGGTCCCTCACAAATTAGCAAAACAATCCAGATTGGCATCACAAATGTGCGTCACTCACAACAGGGGAAATCCCCTATGAGAGCGACACTGAGCAAGACATACTCAAATCATATATGAACAACACACCGAGTATCATGCAAATAAAATCAATTTTATTTAGAGGAACTCTAAAAACAGGTGGTGGTACAGATAAAAGAGAGGAATGCAGGATGTATAAGTTAATGATACATAACTAGGGGTGGCTACAAGTCCACAATATATGTGCATATCAAAAACAGCGGATCAATAACATCAAATGATATATCACTGAATGTTCCTACTGTATGCTATGGCTGAGCCCTTCACTGCTGTATATACTGTATATAATAAGGTGCTTTTAGTGCAAAGTTATAGCAGCCTGCTACCACAGCGTGTGCTCCCTACCCAGTATAAGCACAGACCATCACAGAGTTAAATTCAGATCAGCATGTTTTTAAGCATGAATATAGAAAAACATCCCAAATGAACTGTTATGTCACCACAACCTATGGTATGACAATGTCCATCCTGCAAAAAGAAGGGTGCTCGATGTACGTTTCACTTACCAGTTTCATCAGGAGCAAAGACCTCATCCAGTGTGCCGGTATCCAGCCAAGTAGCTCCTGAAATAGTGACCCAAATCATTTCCTCATGTGCGCCAACTGTTTGTTTGACCGCTCAGTAGCGTGCCCCCTGCTCCCCCCTCTCCTCCAGGCTCCAGTCCCCCTCATGCCCCCCTGCTCGCCCCTTTCCTCCAGGATGCCCCCACTCATAATATACCCCCAAACACTGCCCTCACTCATAATATACCCAACACTGCTCTGCCCCCATTCATAATATCCCCCTCTTAGCAAATACATGTCATCTTCAGCTCCATTGTGGAGCCACTGACTCACCATTGCTGCCGCCGCCACTTCCTCAAACGCGCCATCCCGTCTCAGCCTCTCAGTAGTGACTCGTTTTCCTCTTCTATGCATTCCACAGTGTGGAATGCAAAGGGAGAGAAAGTGAAGGGGGCTCCTCTTCCGTGTGTTTCACGCAGCGGATGTGACGGCCTGGATGAGGGGGCAGAGCGGGGGCTGGCGACCGGCCCCAGGAATGAATGAGAGCACCGTATTGCGCCGCCGGTAAGATAATAATACCGTCGTGATGCGTGCGGGTGACGGTGAGCCCTCAGTCACGCCTGGGCCCAGGTATTTGCCCGGGTATGCCGGGTCCTGACGCCGGCCCTGCTCCACCATTTTCTGCTGCCGAGCTGCCACGGAGTAGTGGGCGGGGCAATCTGTGGCTAATTCTGTCTGTTTCTCTGTAATGGAAATCCCGCGTCGTTGATTGGTCACGCTCGGCCGGCCGCGACCAATCAGCGACGCGGGATTTCCGTTACAGAGAGACAGACAGACAGAATTAGACGATTATATAGTAGGATATAGTGAGACTGGTAAGAATTGAAAAAAATTGCCAGATGTGGAAGGTGAAAACGGACTCAGCGGGGAAGGGCTTAAATGACCCAAATCGTTACTAACACTTAAATACTATCTGTTTGCTGCTTATCTCATTTTTCAGATATTGAACTATTCCAAAGATACACTGTGAAACTGTATCCATTGTATAAGGACTGCATAGGAGTGGCGAGGGAGACAAAGGTGTATTCCAAAGAAGCAGGTAATGTACACTCCAATGTAGTTTTAGATCATACTTGTCATAAAAGGTAATTTTAACAATGGCATTAATTTTCAAAGTATAATATTTGCACAACTATTGTTAGCATACAGACCAAGCTCATCATAAGCTTTTTCTACCTTTTTGTATATTTTTTATCTCTGTGTAATAATTTAGTGGATACCAAGGAATCTCGTGATGTGGAACTAGACAGGACAGAGACAAGGTTTTGAGTTCAAGTCTGTATTTACACACATGTAGCAAAGCATAAGTAAATCCAGGAGAGGGTGCAAAGAAACAATGAGCAGTGCAAACAAGCGTATATGGTGAAAGCTAATTTAAATTTAGTCACAATAATTCAGGCACAGCACAGCTGGCAAAGTAAAAGTATCAGCAGGAAATAGTTCTTGAGAGCAGCGTATATATTTAAGAGAAGATTGGATTACTATGTATTATGTTAATCTGTTTTCCCCTAGTCAATCAGCAATATG
Source organism: Allobates femoralis (assembly GCA_033576535.1). Classification (NCBI taxonomy): domain Eukaryota; kingdom Metazoa; phylum Chordata; class Amphibia; order Anura; family Aromobatidae; genus Allobates; species Allobates femoralis. The sequence goes on along the minus strand of JARQOC010000002.1, from coordinate 340,464,762 downwards.
GGTTACCATGCCCCTGTGCACCAGCAAGACAAAGTGGAACTTTTAATAAGTTTTGAAGGTCCCTCCCCTTTACCTCCCCGAGATCACTACGAGGGAAAAACAGATTAACATAATAATCCAAACTTCCCTTTGTCCACAGCATCACAATATGGGATCTAGCATGTATTTATTTGTGGGGGTTTGAGATAGAGTACAGAACAGATCTAGCAAAATAGTATAGAAGCAGAGGATGCTTCAACTGTAGTATTTACAGAAACTTATCAGCATGGACCATGTAGCTGATCGACATCTTTGGTCTATAGAGACATAATCTCTTTCTGCCCAGGTTGTTCAAACTGCCCTAGACGAATGAGCAGAAGTGAACTGAAGTGATGGAATGTTGGCAATCTGGCAACATCGCTTAATGCAATCACAAATCCATCTCAACAAAGAAGGTGTTGAGGATTTCTTCCCTTGGTACTTCCTCGCATGAAGTACTAGTAGATTTGCAACCCTGTCCTCACAAGATAGATTCCTAGACATTTTTAAACGTCAAGAGTGGAGAGATCCTTTTCCTTAGACAATGTTGTCTCAGGGACATAAGCTTGAAGAGAGATCATCTGATCCATATTTTCTGATGATGTTTATTTCGATCTGAAGGGGGAAAGAAGCCTTAGATTGACCCTATCCTATGTAAATACAGTGTAGGGTTCTTTAGAGAACAAAGCCTGAAGCTCGCTCATTCTTCTTGAAGAAGTAACAGCTAGCAAGTGTACCATCTTAAAGGTACCGTCACATGCAGCAATTTTGCTAGCAATTTCACTGGCAATTTGCTGGTTGCAGTGAAATCATGGACACATTGTTATATTTTGTTGCTGTGTACAAATGGAACAATGTGTCCATGATTTCACTGCAACCAGCAAATTGCCAGTGAAATTGCTAGCAAAATTGCCGTGTGTGATGATACCTTAAGAGTTAGGAATCTCCACTCCACAGAGTTTAGGGATTCAAACAGCCTTCAGCTATCTGAGTACTAAGAGAATCAAGGTCTCAGAGAATCAAGGTCTCAACCTAGAATTGAACTTTAGATAATACTTGATTGCCTGCGACTCTGTAATTCTGGTGCTATTAGGCTTGGGTGCTCTGTTAATGCATCCTGTAAAAACTCCAAGATCTGTGGGATAGAAGGATATTTAGAGCTGATAGATCTCAGAATGCACCAAGAAAGAAATAGTCTCTTTATACAGTGGGTACAGAAAGTATTCAGACCCCTTTAATTTTTTTAAAATTAGGGATAGTAAGAGCACTAACTATCAGAAAATGGCATATAATGAAGGGACACTGGTGCTGAGTTTACCCTTATGCGGGATGTTTATTCAATAACAGCAATATAAAATCAATGTAAAAAAAAAAAAATTAGTATAAAAACAAAGGTATCTTTAAAATGTGCATGTATGTTAGAACCTGCAGTAATAAAAATAAGAATGAAAATCAAAAAGTGTTTAAATGTTTAAAATGCTCTATATGATTGTGTCAAATATATGATGATGGTTGGTGCTGAGTAGTGCCTAGAAATGTCTTAAAGACCACTAATGAAGTGAGACCACCTTCAACATTGAGATTCCTAGACACTTCTGAGTACCAACCATCATGGGGACACAATGATATAGAGCATTTTAAACATTTTAACACTTTTTGATTTAAATTTTTACTTTTATTAGTCCAGGTTCTAAGATATGTGCACATTTTAAAGATACCTTTGTTTTTATACTTTTGTTTTTTTACATTGATTTTATGTTGATGTTATTGAATAAACAACTCGCATAAGGGTCAACTCAGCACCAGCATCCCTTCATTATATGCCATTTTCTGATCATTAGCGCTAAGTCTATCCCTAATTTAAAAGATTCGCATTTCCTTTCAATGGGTGGGGTCATATGTAGCGCCCCTATGACAAGGCGCCACAGGGAGGTACTGCACCCCAAACAGCAGGTGTAGTGCCTTCATAGCCGTGGATATGGAGGACCCTACAGAGTCTGCACCTTGCATCCATACATTAGGCCACTTTAACACAGTGGACTGGTATTCAGTAGGTCCCAGGGGGTGGAACCTAGAGAGGGGGAGACAGGGAGGGACAGGAGGGCATTCTTTAGGAGAGGGGTGACCCAGACTCTGAAGGGGGTTACTCCAGGTCTGGTTGGAGCCAGCTGGAGGCCCAGGTCACCACCGGCATACCGGAGCCAAGGCAGCTAGTAAAAGGTCCAACCCTAACGATAGACTGGCAAGCTGAGGGCCCGACACAAGGGAGACACAACACCACTAAAGAAGCCCAACATCGGTCCCGCAGCTGGGTCCATGACACCGACAAGTAAGAGACTTTAGGTAACAGACCCCAAGGACTAGAGACTTGGCTCAAGAGGGGCAAATACAGACAGACAGAGCGACAGGACCAGAAACGCCATACTAAAGGCACCACTGCCAGACTCTGGAAAATCCTCCAAGATCTGCGGCTACCAACCCTGTTCAACCAGACTGTACTGTGTACCTTAACATCTGCCTGGTACGAGTAAAGAACTGTTCGAGCTAATCTCGACTCTGTCTCAGTTATTCGCCACCCAGAGGGCTTCTACAATACCATCGAAGTGAGGACTACTACTCCCCTCATCCACCCCGCTGCCCTGAGGTAAAGCTCCACCTGTGGGGAGCTGTACTACTAAAGCTGCATTTACACCACCTCAGTGGCCGGCCGCAGTGCTGGTAAACCTATTACCAGGTACTACAGGTGGCGTCACGTTACCATTCCCCCATCATCATCACCCCCATTCGCGCCACTGAGGGTCCAGGGCATGGAATCGGGAACCAACCAGCCGTGATTCCCCACCGACGCAACCACTTGTCCCGGTATCCGAGTACACCCTCCCTGTCGACCAACTCAAATTGGCGTCACAAACAGGATCCCATGCCCGGTAAAACCGGGCCTCAATTTGGACTTTATTAACTGTTTTGTACACTGTAAAATCGGGCCACCATTTCTGCGCCACAGTGCGGAAAGAGCATCGTGGCTGCGCGGCTGAAAGAGTGTGAAGATAAGTCCTGCCCCTCCGCTCTGCCGAAGCTGAACGAAGTGCAGTGACTGGCCCCGGGAAGACCCAAAGCTGATTGACTGAACTATTCCAATAAGCGGGTCTACTTATGTAAAAGACTATGTGCTGGCCCAGGGGCATGCCTCGGCCCCTCAAGTCAATAGGGCCATGCAAGAGGCGCCAAACTGCCTCCCCGTCCCCCTTGCCACCAAATAACCATGGGGCGGGCCAGGAACCAGACCGCACCAGCTCGGGACTATAAAAAGTAAACAGAAAGTGGCCAGAAGTCAGAATGAGACACCCTGGCAGACTCCGGACCTGTTACCCGTGTGCGGCCTGGTAGAGATGGCAGTCCCCAGATTTGGAGAGTTAATCCGGGAGGTCGAGGAAGATATCATAGCCGACCACGCTGTCCTGGGAGTAGCCACCCTCGAAACTGAGGGAGATGACATCGCCCTCTGGGGAGCAGCATTGCGGGACTTGCGTACTCGAATCCAGGAGACCACAGAGTGGACTATCCAGCATTGGAGTGCCGAGATGATCCTAAAACTCAGCTGGTGTGCGAAGCAGCAGAAGGGACTCAGGCTAAACACGGAACCGGGAATGACAGTAGCAACATAGACCGAGCACCCGGTAACAGGTGAGAGCCATGCCCCCACAGAACTAGCTGAGCCCAACACTGAGGTCCCAAAACCAGCGGCCCTGCCTACAGTGGAGCCCGGAGAGGAGGAGGCTACTGAACCGAAGTACCTCATCCGTTTTCCAGAGGAGCCTGATCTGATCGAGGAGGAGCATAATGAGCGTCCTGTGGAGCAAGTCAGTGTCGGGGAGGAGGAGGATTCGGAGGAGGAAAGAGCCATCAGTGGCACAGAGGAAGCCGGGCGCCGCGGGCTATGGAGGGCCAGACAACCAATAGTGCGAGCTGGTGCTGGAGCTATGAGGACTAGACAACCTGCGACCGACACCGGACGAACCTGGCAACCTGTAGGACGACCCTGGTTCACACAGCCTACTCAGGACAACAAGGTGGAATGGCAGTGGCGACGTGAAGCCTGGTGGGCAAACAAACTGGAAACCCGCCAAGCCTGTATCTTTTCCCGCAATTAGCTGCCACAACCCCTTGAGCAGCAGAAAAAGGGGGTCATCACTGTTTACATCCTGGGCATCGGGTACGGTGAAGAAGGCCTCTATTCCGAGGTTTTTGTGGCAAGGAGGGATGTGGAATCCTTTCTCCCCCAAGGCCACCCAGACCGAGACCTATATTGTGGGGAGGTGGTAACATATGTACGCCATGCAAGACGCCGTGGGTGGTACGCAATCCACGTCAGCATAAGTTACGACTGACAAGCTTAACCCGGTATAGTGTACTACTCTAAATAGTTGTTTATTTTGCCTTTTTCTTGCAGCACTTGGACAATAATCACATGAACGTAAATGTGAACTGTTGTTTTAAAAAAAGCCCGATTGAACTTGAAGTCAGAGACTTAATACCCAGCTTAGTTGGGCTAATGCAAACTTAAAGTAAAATGTTTTATTGCAACTTTTGAAGCCTAGCACATCCCGCAAAAGTACACAAAGTAATCGTATTGTTTTCTGTTTGTTTAAAAAGTTACCCGGGTACATGTTAATAAAAAGTATAGCTCAAACCCGGTTTGGTTGTAACACTCGCGGACGAGTGTATTTAACTGGGGGGGTTGGCACCCCTATGGCATGGTGCCACAGGGAGGTACTGCACCCCAAACAGCAGGTGTAGTGCCTCCATAGCCGTGGATATGGAGGACCCTACAGAGTCTGCACCCTGCATCCATACAGTAGGCCACTTTAACACAGAGAATTTGTATTCGATAGGTCCCAGGGGGTGGAGCCTAGAGAGAGGGAGACAGGAAGTGACAATAGTGTCAGGCAGACAGTGTGAGGAGAGCAGCAAAGGCAGACGCAGGGTACCCTGTGGCTGAAACAGGAGGGCACCTCTTAGGAGAGGGGTGACCCAGACTCTGAAGGGGGTTACTCCAGGACTGGTTGGACCCTAACTGCAGACCGGCAAGCTGAGGGCCCGACACAAGGGAGCCGGAGCACCCCTAAAGAAGCCCAACATCGGTCCCGCAGCTGGGTCCAGAACACCGACAAGTAAGAGACTTTAGGAAACAGACCCCGAAGACTAGAGACTTGGCTCAAGAGGGGCAAATACAGACAGACAGAGGGACAGGACCAGGAACGCCATACTAAAGGCACCACTGCCAGACTCTGGAAAGTCCTCCAAGATCTGTGGCTACCAACCCTGTTCAACCAGACTGTACTGTGTACCTTAACATCTGCCCGGTACCAGTAAAGAACTGTTCGAGCTAATCTGGACTTTGCCTCAGTTATTCGCCGCCCGAAGGGCTTCTACAATACCATCAAAGTGAGGACTAGTTCTCGCTATTACCAGGTACCACAGGTGGCGTCACGTTACAATTCCCCCATCATCATCACCCCCATCTCCGCCACTGAGGGTCCAGGGCACGGCACTGGGAACGACCAGTCGTGATCAGGGCCTTCTCCCTGTCTCCACCTCTTTTCATAGGAGGTACCATATCGATGAGCCTAAATTTCAGATCCTTTTCTTTATGCTTAAACTCTACAAAATGCTTGGGTACAGGTAAATCCTGCCGCTTTTTCCTGATTGTGTACCTGTGTTGCCCAAATCGCACTTTGAATTCTAGGGCTGTGTCCCCCACGTACCACAACCCACATGGGCATTCTAACAGATAAATCACGTGACTACTGTTACAAGTCATGCAGTGCTTGATCTCAAATTCCTTGCTTGTTCTAGGATCTCTAAAAGAAGAACACTTGATTTTATGCGAACAATTGATGCAATCGATACAAGTGTAACAACCAGTACGTTTGATTCATGTTAAAGTAGGTTGCACCTGCTTCTTAATAGGACCAAAATCTGAGCAGACCAAAAGGTCCTTCAAATTCTTATTCCGTCTGTATGAAAACAATGGTTTTACCCGCAACTCCTCAACCTCTGGTAGGCAACTTCTCAAGATGCCCCATTGTTTGTTGATAACCTTACTTATTCCTTTAGACTCTTCCCCATACGTTGTAATAAATGGTATTCTTTTACTAGTACCCTCACATGCTCGTCTCAAGGGGCTAACGATATCGGTCTGTGCTTTCGCTCTCTGTTGTTTCAACACCGACTCTGGGTATCCCCTCTGTTTGAATCTGCACATTAAACCATCAATTTGTTTTGTTACCTGTGTCTTATCACTGATTCACTGATTATCCTTTCCACTCTTTTAATCTGCCCATATGGAATGGCCTTTTCATTTCGTGTGGATTATGGCTGTTGAAGTGTAACAATTTGTTTCTATCAGTATTTTTTATGTATAAGCTGGTCTGCAGGGTCCCCTCTTTGACATATATCAGGACATCTAGAAACTGTAACTCAGTGGTTGAAGAAGTGGTTGGCTAGAAAAGTTAGATAGATAGCTCATAATCTCTTATTTCGGAAGGTAGGAGAAACTCCGCTCTGGACCAAGACCTAGTAATGTTATTATTTTTTGAGTGGGCTTCCCAATCTCTTTCTGAATTGATAGCCCCCCAGTGTTCTGCTTCCGTCCACGTATGAGGCTGTGGATTTCTGCTTACAGCTAACCTTCGTCCACTTCCCAGTAAATAGACTGTAGAGGTTCTGTAGTCTTAATTTATTGTGATGGAATGAACTTGATTGGTAAAAACTATAATACAAGGTACAGAATAATCGGTCAATACTGGGTACATTAGAGCAATTAGCATAGCAGTTATACAACACAGAATGCAGTGAACATCACTAACTAGGGTAAAGGTCACTGCAGCAGGCTCTATTCTATACAGAGGTAACATCTCTCTATATACAGTACAGGGAACACTAACTCAAATGATGTATCTCAGAGCACAATACACTACACTTTACAGTATTCTACACAAAAATACCTTTATCTTCATACAATGCAAACATGCTAACATGAATAATTACATGGTATAACACATCTCTGATCTCACAGTTCTCTCTTTAACAGTGGCTGGATTATAACCTGCTCACATAGATTCTACACAAAAACATGTAATTGCATTGCTCTTACCAGGATCATCTAACAGAAGAGGTGATTTGTAGAAAGAAGGGATTGGAGCTAAGGATGCATGTCTTCCCAAGAACATGTCTGCTGTCTCCTTCATCCAGAGAAGCAGGGGCAGGTCCTTCTATATGGCTCATTCTCTTAAAGGAGAAGCTTTCCCAGGTATGGGGAAACAGGATAAATAGGTATCTAGTGACGTCTATGAGTCGTAACTGGTATAACACTATGAATACCCTTTTTGCTGCACATAAATGGCAGAACAACCAGTATTATTCAGGCTGGTTCCTCTATCCCTGCCTTCCAGAATGTTTCATCCAAGAGAATGTTCGTCTTGTTTCCTTGGAAGGGAACGATTGGTATCGAGGTTGGCAAAAAACGTCTATCACTGCGCTAAGTCCCCAGGGACAGCCACAGCTGTGCAGGTCAATAACCCTAGAAATCTCATGAGAATTCTTATTGGCATTCTAATGAGAGAACTGAACCATGTGAGAAGCGAACCTCCTCTGCATCTTCCTCTGTGGGGAGAGGTATACAGTTTCATCTCAGATGGCCATTTTACACGCAGCTACAGGTAACAGGTTTTCGACAGGTAACTTACTGGCTGCAGTGATATCATGGAAACATAGTTCCATTTGTACACAGCAACAAGATAGAACCATGTCTCCATGATTTCACTGCAGCCAGTAAGTTACCTGTGGAAAACCTGTTACCTGTAGCTGCGTGTAAAGGGGCCAAGAGAGTTGATTATATACCCCAGGAAGGATTTTGAGTTCCTGGGACCACATACTTATCGGCCATCAGATATCAGTAAAACCAAACTGAGCTGGAGCGGAGATTAGGAGCTCGCACACAGCCTCCAGTATGCAGCAGGAGGCCACACACAGCCTGCAGTATACAGCAGGATTCCACCCACAGCCCCCAGTATACAGCAGGAGGCCACACATAGCCCCCAGTATACAGCAAGAGGCTGCCCCACAGCCTGTGCCTGTGCCCCACATAGCCCCTGTATTAGAGCCTGTGCCCGACATATCCCCTGTATTACAGCTTGTTCCCATACATAACCCCTGTATTTTACTTGCAGCCTCTGTAGCTCAGCAAAGAGAGGCAATTTAGATGATAGACCTCACAGAACTGCAAGGTCTGCTAATAGGGAGGAGAAAGGAAAAAAGAGGGTGCAGATCTAAGTGCAGATGTCAATAGTATAGAAAGTTTTTGAAGGAGGTTTTGCCCTCACCTTTCAGGCATCTTGTCTGCTTGCACTTCTACCCAGTTAAGGGTAACTTGGTCTAGCTGAAGATTGTCTGGCTTGCTGCTCTGAGCCGGAAGAACTAAACCAATGATAAAGTAAAAACATCCGTTGTATATCACAGGCGCTTCCAGAAATTAGTCACATATCCAGAATTTTCAAAATGTATTTGGTATTGATAAGTAAAAGTATATAACAATGCGTTTCGGCTAAAATATTTTAAAAAGCCTTCCTCGGGTACAACTCTTAATATTTCGCACAGAAATATATACACATACAGGGATGGGTGTGTGCACATTAATTGTCCAATTACCGTAAGGGCACCAATCGTACCTTCATGCATACACCCTATCTGGGTTGTTTTAGTTTGTAAGCATCAAATGTATCAGGTTTTACACATACACATACTAGTTTTAGCCTAAAATGGTTTATATATATATATATATATATATGTTTTTTCATATTTCTTGAAATGTGCATATTAATCTCAATATATGAGTTCTCAGAGCTGTATGTTTTACTTTTCTCAACAGTTCTTGTAGAGGATTAATTTACCACATTAGTCGGAAATAAGAAAAAATTAATCATGTATAAATAAAACATTTTTCACATATCATTCTGTGTTGTAATTTCTTTTAAAATGGATTTATATTGTTTTGCTAATAAGTTAGACCTCACTTTTTCTCCAAGGTACTTTTATGTAAATAATCAAAGGGCTAACTTCAGCTTTCAAGATAGTTTCGTTCTCTCATTCATATAATGTACTACTAGCTCTATTTCAATCATCCCTCACCACAATCCGGGTATGTTTGTATTATGGTGGGTTTACACGTCCCGATATCGGCGTCCAACTCTGATAAAAAGTCACGTGCTTCGTGCGTTGACCCGATATTGTTCGTGCGTTGTAAGGTGTAAATGACCAATATGATGCACGAACGATGTCAAACCGATATCGGGGATAGAATGAGCGTGCTATTCAACGGGCTGATATTGGATGGAGGTTGGAGCAGGATCATGCTGTGTGAAAGCCCAACTATGATGTGCAGTACAACGCCCCTATTCACCCCCATGTTAAATGGTCGTTCCTGGGTCGGCCGTATAAGGGGAGCGTACACATCGTAGAGACGTTGTATGCCGATATCGCGCTGTGTAAACCTCCGATGCGATTCTTTGAAATCTGGGCAGAAAAAGTGCGCTCCCGCGCCGTCGGATCCAATATCGGACCGACGTTGGAGCGTGTAAACCCACCATTAGTGTTTATAGGAATGGTGTTTTTCCTCCCTTATTAGATTCACTGGAGAGACGCTGATTAGGTTCATCTTCCCAGAGAATCAAGACAAGAGACATAGTATTGTTATACAGCTCTATATTTGTCATATTTGTCATTTGTCAAAAATCATTTTTCGCTAGTAGCAGTGTGTGCCAGGCACTGGTGTAGTACTGTTGTCAAGAAAGCTACACCTCCTGTGTTTACTAGCCTATTTTTACTGCATCTATCTTAAGCTGCTTTCACATCAGCGGTTTTGCGCTGATCGCGGCAGTTGCGGTGAAAAAAACGCAACTGCCGCGATTACCGCATAACGGCTGCACTTGCGGTTTACTTGCGGCAAGCCCCATACAATGTATATGCGGGCTTGCGGCAAGTGCAGTATCGGCACTTGCCGCAGGTGCAGCCGCGAAAAAAACGCGGCATGCCGCGTTTTTTTCGCAGCCGCATTTGACGCAAGTGCCGATACCGCACTTGCAGCACCTGCCGCAAGCCTGCATATACATTGTATGGGGCTTGCCACAACTAAACCGCAAGTGCAGCCGTTATGAGGTAATCGCGGCAGTTGCGGTTTTTTCACCGCAACTGCCGCGATTAGCGCAAAACCGCTGATGTGAAAGGGGCCTTAGCAAAACATTTTTGGCTACTAGCAGTGTAACAGCCACTGGTTTAGCACTGTTGTGAAGAAAGCTACAGCACCTGAGTTTACTAGCTTTTCTTTCTGCTGTGATAGAGGGACTCGCTTGCGGGCATCAGGAAGCAACAAGAGACAGCATCTTCACAAATTATAGGCCAAAACGGTTTATCCACTCCATCAACGGATCACAAAACAAATGCGAAACTAGCAGCCTTAAGTGCAGGCCAAAACAAACGGAAAGGAATTGTCTTCTATAGCGCACCGTCTCAGGTGTCGCCTACCTGTGTTCACACAGGTTAGTAAGTCACCAGCATGCAGCTTCGCCTGGACACACACAAAAAAAAAAACCCGGTGCTTAACACCAGGCTCCAGTTTATGGCATGTAACCACACCCAGCGGTGAGGTATGTGGGTGCTGGACCCGCCCATCTCTCACAGAACACATAATCCGGACCCATGTGCCTTAAGTGAAACTCCTAGTGCAGATGTGCACTAGAGAAAAAATACTCCGGCTTATGTCGCAGATAACAGGCATCTCTGTGCATTGCTATGCAGCTTCCCTGCTCTGTGCTCTACATGGAAATTAAAGTCCTGCAGGGCTAGGAACCAGTAGATGGCATTTTTCCCCTTTGTGTCCCTCAACCATCTGAGCTGGGCATGGTCAGACACTAATTTAAACTGTCGGTCCCAATAAATAGTAGAGTAGAGTGTCCACCGCCCACTTTATGGCCAAGCATTCCTTTTCGATCATGGAATAATTTTTCTCACAGGGGGACAGCTTTCTACTCAAATAGAGGACCAGGTGCTCCTCCCCTTGTATCTCCTGGGACAGGACTGCCCCAAACCGATATATGAGGCATCCGTTTGGAAGATGAATTCTCTCTTGAAGTCGGGGGCCACCAGGACTGGTTGCCTCCAAAGGGCCCCTTTCAGATCTAGAAAGGCTAATTCCGCCTCCGCAGTCCACTTGGCCATGGATGATTTTGTTCCCTTCAGGAGGTCAGTTAGGAGTGTGGCCATCATGGCAAAATTGGGGATAAAACTCATAACCCATGATTCCCAGGAAGGCTCGGACTTGTCTTTTGGATAGCGGTCTTGGCCAGTTTTGGATTGCTTCCACCTTCGTAACTTGGGGTTAAATCTCGCCTCTGCCGACAACATAACCTAGGTATTTAGCCTCTGCCTTCCCCAAGGCACATTTCTTCGGATTTATAGAAAACCCTGCCTTCCTCAGAGCATCCAACACTGCCTGGACCTTCACCAGATGACTCCGCCAGTCGGGGCTGAAGACCACAGTGTCGTCCAGATATTCTGCGGCGTATTTCATATAAGGCATAGGGATGCAATCCATGGCTCTCTGGAAGGTGGCAGGGGCCCCCTGCAGTCCAAACGGCATCCGGACATACTGGAAGCACCCCTCCGGAGTGGAGAACGTGGTCTTCTTCTTGGCTCCTGGGGCCAGGGGGATCTGCCAATACCCTTTTGTCAAATCCAAGGTAGTGATGTACCTGGTTGGTCCCAATCGCTTAATCAGCTCATCGACACGCGTCATGGGATATGCGTCGAACTTCAAGACCTCATTCAGTTTCCGATAGTCGTTACAGAATCTCCATTCTCTATCAGGCTTTGGGACCAACACAATCAGGCTTGACCAACCGCTCTTGGATTCCTTTATGACACCAAGTTTCAGCATACGAGTCACCTCGTTGGAGATCACCTCCTGTTGGGCCTCAGGAATCCGATAGGGCTTCAGGTTCACCCGTATATGGGGCTCCATCAGGATCTGGTGCTCTACAACCCTGGTACAGCCTGGCAGCTTTGAGAACAAATCTCTGTTCTTCTGCAGCAACTCCTGACATTGCTGCTTTTGTCTTTCTGAGAGAGTTTCCGCTATTGCGACCTTTCCAACGTCATTCTCTGTCTTGCCCACCAAGGACGGCGCTTCCCCAGCCTCTCTGTCTGGCCACGGCTTGAGAACGTTGATATGGTACACTTGGTATGGCTTCCTTCGTCCCGGCTGATGAACCTTGTATTTCACTTCCCCAACATTCTCTACCACCTCATATGGTCCTTGCCACTTGGTGAGAAACTTACTTTCAACAGTGGGTATGAGGACGAGGACTCTGTCTCCTGGATGGAACTGCCGGACTCTGGCTGAGCGGTTATAGACTCGGGCCTGTGCCTCCTGTGCCTGGAGGAGATGTTCCTTCACGATCGGCATCACTTTCTCAATCCTTTCCTGCATCATGGCAACATGATCAATAACACTTCGGTGTAACTTCAGCTTCCTTTCTTTTGCCACATCTAGGAGACCGCGCGAATGTCGTCCATACAGGAGCTCGAATGGTGAGAAACCCGTAGATGCCTGTGGAACCTCCCAAATAGAAAACAACAGATACGGTAGGAGACAGTCCCAGTCCCTTCCATCCTTCTCTATAACTTTCCTCAACAAGCTTTTGAGGGTTTTATTAAACCTCTAGACAAGGCCATCTGTCTGAAGATGGTACACTGAAGTCCTCAGCTGGGTGATCTGCAGGACCCTGCACAACTCCCTCATCACCTTACTCATAAAGATGATACCCTGGTCAGTCAGGATTTCTTTAGGCAAACCCGTCCTGGAAAACACGTGAACTAACTCACGGGCTATACTCTTCGCCGAGGAATTCCTCAAAGGGATCGCTTCAGGATAACGGGTGGCGTAGTCCAGGATGACCAATATATACTGATAGCCCCGAGCAGATTTCCCCAAGGAACCAACTAAGTCCATGGCAATTCTCTCGAAGGGCACTTCAATGATGGGCAAGGATACGAGGGGACTACGAAAGTGAATGATGGGAGTGATTACCTGACATGTAGGGCAGGACCTGCAATATCTTAATATCTCCCGATAACACCCAGGCCAGTAGAATCTCTGCATTATCCGTTCCTGCGTGCGTTTTGTCCGCCCCTAGATGTCCACCCAAGATATGTGAATGGGCCATGTCCAGTACCTTCTGACTATAGGGCCCCGGCACCAATAACTGCCCCACCCGCTCCTCTCTCACTTTCGTCACCCGGTACAATAGATCTCCACTCAGCATAAAATGGGGAAAACGGGTGTCAGCCCCAAGCTCCTGGGCTATCCCATTTATAACCGTGACATTGTTGAAAGCTTCCTTCAGAGTCAGGTCCTTATGTTGGGCAGACCCAAAATTCCCACTGGTCACCCCTACTTCTGGTATGTTCGACTCAGGGGACACTACATTCCACTCCCCTAAAAGAACACAGAACGGGAACTCCACTGTTTTTGGGTGGGGTGTCACCTTTTCCGGGTTAACTGGTCCCTTATCCAAACCCCTGAATCCTGAATTCTGCCCTCACAGATCCCAAAACAAGCAAAAGTCTCGACCTATAATGATTGGGTGCAACAAGTCCTGAACAACGCCAACCTCATGGGTATTGGTACCGTGGGCCGTTTCAATGTCCACTCTGGCCATAAGGTAGACCTTGGCATCCCCATGTATGCACCGCATGCCGACCTGTTTCCCTGGGATCAGTTTAAGAGGAAGGGTGGCCCTCACCAGGGTCACTAGATTTCCGGAGTCTAGCAGACCAATTACCTTTCTCCCATTCACCTTCACGGGACACGCTGGTGGCCCCTCACTGGGTAGACTGTTCACACTGCAGGCAGGGTACACGTAATGGGAGCAGCGGCGACTCACGCTGCAGTCCATCTGTTCAGGGGTCAGGGAACAATGAGCGGCTATGTGGCCTGGTCCGTGGCACCTCCAGCAAATTACCTCACCCGTAGGGACCTTGTGCACCACCTCCCCTGCCCCTTTGGACCGTGGATGCCCCACCCCTTTTTGGGCCTCTGCCCCTTGCTGGGACCCCCAGTATGGAGTGGGCAGTCTTGCCCCAGGTCCTTCCAGTCCCTGGTACCTTTCTACTAGCCCAATGAGTTCATCTGCATTCCGGGGATCACCCTGGGCAACCCAGGTCTGTACCGGCCTTGGCACGGAATGTACAAAATGGTCCATTACGACTTGCTCCACCATCTGCGCAGGCGTAGAGGACTCCGGCTGCAGCCACTTCTAGACCAAGTGCAACAGGTCAAACACTTGGGAGCGAGAAGGTCTGTCCTGATGATACGCCCAGCGGTGGACCCGCTGTGCCCTGACAGTCATTGTTAGCCCAAGCGTGCCAATATCTTAGTTTTTAATTTGCCATACTCTTTAGCATCCTGCAAAGCTAAATTGCAGTAAGCTTTCTGGGGCTCCCCCGTCAGGTATGGCGCCAGCACCTCAGCCCACTGGGCCGGCGGAAGTCCCTCTCTCTCCGCAACCCGTTCAAAGAATGTCAAGAAGGCCTCTATATCCTCCCCTTGAGTAATTTTCTGCATGTCTCCTCTTACAGCCTTCCGGATGGAAAAATCGCCTACTGACCTGGTCGCAGCTGTCGCTGTGCCCCGGACTGCTTCCGCCAGTAAGTCGATCTGCTGCTGCTGATGATGATGCTAATCTTGTTGCTGCTGCTTGTGGAGCTGGATGTGATGCGTCAGTAGCTTTGTGGTCTCCTGTTGCACCATCTGCTGTTGTTGTAGCATTTGCTGGTGCTACACTTGCTGCGTCTGCTGAGCCTGCAACAGCTGCTTCAGTAGGTCCTCCATATTGTTTGATGCCTGCCGCTGGCTTATCGCAGACTTAACCCAGGACATGCGATCCTAGTATCACCCATATCGCGTGTCTGCTGGGAGCACTGCCCGCATTCTGCACCAATTGTAACAGGGCGACTCGCTTGCGGGCATCAGGAAGCAACAAGAGGCAGTGTCTTCACAAATTATAGGCCAAAACGGTTTATTCACTCCATCAACTGATCACAAAATAAATGCAAAACTAGTAGCCTTAAGTGCAGGCCAAAACAAATGGAAAGGAACAGTCTTTTCTAGCGCACCGTCTCAGGTGTAGCCTACCTGCGTTCACACAGGTTGGTAAGTCACCAGCATCCTGCTTGGCCTGGAGACTACACACACACACAAAATCCCCCTTTCCCCCCCGTGCTGAACACCAGGCTCCAGTTTATGGCCTGTAACTACACCCAGCGGTGAGTTATGTGGGTCCTGGACCCGCTCGTCTCTCACAGAACCCATAAGCTGGACCCATGTGCCCTAAGTGAAGCTCCCAGTGCAGACTTTCACTAGAGAAAAAATACTCCGGCTTATGTCACAGATAACAGGCATGGCTGCGACACATACCTCCCATCAATTATGCGACCCCTCGCCACCTCACACTGCATCCAGCCAAGCAAATCCTTTTTGCTAGTAGCTGTCTGTGGTAGGCACTGGTGTAGCACTGTTGTGAAGAAAGCTACACCTCCTGTGTTTAATAGCCTTTTTTACTGCATCCACCCAAGAAAATCCTTTTTGGCTAGTAGCAGTGTGTGCCAGGCAGTGGTGTAGCACTTTTGTGAAGAAATCTACATCTCCTGTGTTTACTAGCCTTTTTTTTTACTGCATTTAGCCAAGCAAATCCTTTTTGGTTAGTAGCAGTGTATGCCAGGCACTGGTGTAGCACTGTGGTGAAGAAAACTACACCTCCTATGATTACTAGCCTTTTTTTTCACCAAGCAAATCCTTTTTGGCTAGTAGCAGTGTATGCCAGGCACCGGTGTAGCACTGTTGTGAAGAAAGCTACCACTGTTTGACTAGGTAGCTGTGGTACAGTGTTCTGTTGAAATCTACCACCACACAGCGCAGAAAATACGTTTGTATTGCATCTGCCCAAACCTACTTACCAAAACCTATTTAGGGTACTACCACTGTTTGACTAGGTAGCTGTGGTCCAGTGTTCTGTTGAAATCTACCGTCACACAGTGCAGAATACGCGTTTGTATTGCATCTGCCCAAACCTACTTACCAAAACCTATCTAGGGTACTACCACTGTTTGACTAGGTAGCTGTGGTCCAGTGTTCTGTTGAAATCTACCGCCACACAGTGCAGAAAACACTTTTGTATTGCATCTGCCCAAACCTACTTGCCAAAACCTGTTTAGGGTAGTACTACATTTTCACTAGGTAGCTGTGGTCCAGTGTTCTGTTGAAATCTACCGTCACACAGTGCAGAAAACACTTTTGTATTGCATCTGCCGAAACCTACTTACCAAAACCTATTTAGGGTAGTACCACTGTTTCACTAGGTAGGTGTGGTCCATTGTTCTGTTGAAATCTACCGCCACATAGCACAGAAAACACTTTTGTATTGCATCTGCCCAAGCTACTTACAAAAACCTATGTAGGGTAGTACCACTGTTTGGCCACTCAGCTCTGCTAGTTTTACATCCGAAGTTTTTTGTGCCAACAACAACAGAGTTGCCAATTAGCTACCCTCAAATATGAGTGGTAAAAGGTCTGCTGGCGGTCGAAAATGGAATAAGCGTGTTGGAAAGGGTAAAAATCTTTCTGTCCATGGGTGGGTGCTAAAGTAACAGAAACATCTGCTGAACAAATACCATCTTCAAGTCAAACTAAAATGTCTACTTATTTTTATGGACGATCTGATGTCATCCCTTTCTTACGCAGCAGAGCATCGCTAAAACTTGTAGATGAGGCCCAAAAAGAGCAGGTGCTGCAATGAATATCACGCGTTCCATCAATTGGCTCTCCTCCACCTCAACTTCAACATCACAAACACTCCAGTCCTCAGAGATGTCACCCCAATTGCACTTACTTCCTCACAGCTGACAAGTCTCCAGCTGCCCTACTGACTATGGATTAATGTGCCGACACAATGGAATTCCACTCTGCACATGTTGCAGCGACTGTGGCAGCAGTGACAAGCCCTGGTGCAGTATGTTATGATGTATAGCCTGGGCCTAAGCAATCCAGGGGTGGGACAAATCACGCTGCTGGAGTGGTCTAAGATCAAGGACCTCTGCAGCCTTCTGTAGAGTTTTGAAATAGCTACTAAGATGTTTAGCGCTGACGATGCCATTATCAGCATGACTATTCAGGTCATCTCCATGCTGGAGCACAGCATGGTAGAGGTGCAAAGTCAGGGGGTGGGCCAAGAGGAGGAGAAGGAAGTAGATGAGGAAGCGTATGCGGAAGGGATAACAAGATCTTAAAGGTTCAGATGGTCGGCAGCACCAAGGCAGCTGGCATGGACGGTGGGGCAGAGGAACAACGAGGGCGCATGGTAGCAGCTGAAGAGTTGATGAAGGTGCAGGAGCCAAGGAAGAATTGGAGGACGAACAGGCGATGGGCATGGAAGACTCAGCAGATGAGGGAGATCTTGAACACATTTCTGTTGTGCAAGGTTTGGGGGAAAGGGCAGAGGAAGCAACTGTGAATGTTACCCCGCCGCCACCAACACAACAAGGACTTGGGCCTTCTAGATGTGCAAGACACATGAGTGTCTTCTAACTGCACTACCTGCAATATGATCCTCGGATTGTTAGAATTCAAAGTGATGCGACTACTGGGTTGCCACACTGTTAGATCCCCGATACAAGAGTAAATTTGGCCAAATGCTTCCTGCCCTGGATAGGGAGGGATACATGCATACTGGAGTATTTAACAGAAGCTTTTACACAATCTTAGTATTGCTTTTCCCCAAAACAACAGTGGTGGACATAATGAATATCGCAGTTCTACCTTTCCAACCCGGTGAACGTCGAGTCGTCATCACTCAAATGTGAACAGTAACAGTTATGTGGTAACAGCAATTTTGTAGAATCGTTTCACCTCTTTTTTAGACCATCCTTTGCAATGCCAGAAGAGAGAACAAGTTTGACACATAGCGAACACCTAGAGAGTATGGTACAGGAGTATCTACAGCTTAATATCGATGCCATGACTGTGGAACTGGACCCTTGTGCATTTTGGGCTTCAAAACTGGAAAAAATGGCCTGAGCGCGCCACTCATGTCTTGGAGATTTTGTCGTGCCCCGTACCCAGCGTTCTCTCTGAACGTGTCTTAAGCGCTGCTGGTAGTGTGTTGACGGATAAGCGCACGCGGCTGTCCATTGACTGTGTAGACAGACTAACGTTTATCAAGATGAACAAGTTCATGGATCTGCAAGGACCTTTCCACCCCTGTGTCATTCTGGGGAGACTAAACGCTTGTGTACTTTTAATGTGCTGCATTAAATTCCCCATTTCAATATTTCAACTCTGGGGTAATTGATGCCACTTAAGTGGTGGCTGTGCCTAATTTTTTTTGAAAAATGGAGAATGTTGTTTCCTTGCTGTTTATTGCTTGACTTGAGTAGGGCTCTCTGAGCTCAATACCTATCCCTGACACTCCTGACCCTGTTTCTGAATATTCAATCTTTTTGTCCATCAAACCAGTGATTAACAAATTTGCTGTATTCACATCCACCATTTTTGGGTGCTTAAAAGCACTGATTATGACATCACCCTTAATGTTTGCGTAAACTGATTTTGGGCATCAAAACAGGTTTTGGCAAATATGCTGTATACACATGAACATTTTTTGGGCCCTTAAAAGCATTGTTTGCTTAATCTCCCCTGTCCACTAGGCCTATACAGGTCACAGATGTATCTGACTAGCTTTTCCTGTAATAGTCCACAAAACTTATAGTTGTCCCACCTGTGTGTGGCAGAGCATAACGTTGATGGGAGTGTTGCATAGTTTTCAGTTTATCCGGCCCAGTAGGCCTAAACAGGTCACTGACCTAACTCTCTATTATTTGCTGTAATATTCCACGAAACATATAGTTGTCCCATCTGTGTGTGGCAGAGCATAACGTTGATGGGAGTGATTGCATATGTTTTCATTTATCTGGCCCAGTAGGCCTAAACAGGTCACTGACCTAACTCTCTATTATTTCCTGTAATATCCACAAAACATATAGTTGTCCCATCTGTGTGTGACAGGGCATAACATTGTAACATTGATACGAGCGATTGCATGAGCTTTCAGTTTATCCGGCCCTACTAGGCCTAAACAGGTCACTGACCTACCGGACTAGTTTTTTTGGTAATATTCCACGAAACGTGTAGTAGTCCCACCTGTGTGTGGCAAGGCATAACATTGATGGGAGCGATTGCATGAGCTTTGAGTTCATCCATCCCACTAGGCCTAAACAGGTCACTGACCTACCTCTCTATTATTTCCTGTAATACTCCACAAAACCTATAGTTACTGAGCATTGTTTAAAAATTGAAAATGCTAGGCCAGGTCCTGTTCCAGACCCTGTGCCATGCAGTCAGGCTGGGCCATTCAGCAATTTTAGGTCTGGGACAATTTTCCATTTTGCTGTGGTCTGACGTCTGACCCTTTGGGAAGAGTGAGGACTCTTGTTGGAGTCCCCTTGCTGTGTGGTACATGATTTGAGAAGGTTGTGACATGCTTATACCTGTGTCTCATCCTTCTTTTCCTCCTCCACCTCTTTGTACTTAATGTAGAAAACTAATGCCACTTTTCCCCTGTAACTCATTCATTTGTTAATTCAAAGTCAGTTTCACTCACCTCTGAAATGTTAGGTGAATGTTAACCACCTTCTATTTTGAAAATGCTTTGGAAGAGTGTGCAGG
>JARQOC010000002.1:340380959-340444810 GCA_033576535.1 Allobates femoralis | reverse complement strand
GTGGGGATGGGCCCAGATAAATGGTTGCCTTTCTATGTAAAAAGCAGTGGCCATTTGGCTTCGCCACTGGTGGGGGGATCCTCTGGGATATTTTGATCTGAGGGGAGTAGGCAGTATGGTTCCTCGGGTGATCTTCCAGGGGAACGCATCCAGCATGGCTCGGGCACTCAGTATAGAAAACCCTTTGCCTCTCTTTCATATGGATTACACTGGAGTTGCCCCAGGCATGACAGGTGGTTTCTCGGGCCGGGAGAGGGGACAACCCTTCTGGACCTTAGCCACTTCCAGTTGCAACTCTCTCTGCTCTATCTTGGGAAAGGGATTACCTCTGTAAAAACCCAAACAGTGTCAGTCCCGTCCCCTCAATTTCCCTCACCATTTAAAATGCTGTTTATTTTTTTTCCCTCTACCACAGGCACGACTACTTTTCCCCTCTCAAGGGCGGGCCCAGATATTTTAATTTTCAGAGGGGTTATTTTCGGGGTGCTGTCCAAGTCATCTCCTGCAATTTAAACCACGAAGGAATCTATTAGACAGCCCAGAGATAAACGTCCCGAAGAAGCGGTCCCCCCCTCCCGGAAAGTTTCCCCTGCCCTTGGGGTTTACGCGGGACACTTAATTAAATGTCTCCTGCAGAGCAATGGAGTATGATCAGGGGGTTTGTTCTTACTCTAGGGTGATTAAAGAACAGAAACCTGAAGCTGCGTCACTTTAGCATGGCTTCCATAACTCCCCCTCAAAAAAAATCAAGAACCTTTTCCCCAAACGTATCCCTCTCGGATTTTTGGTCATACGATCACTGTCCGCCTGGTGTCTCCTTCCAATGCATTTAATGCCAGCCCTGCTCGTAAGTCTGGGGTTAAATTAAACATCCGCAAAATACTCTGCACCCTCTCAGCCCACTCTTGCAACATCATGCCACACCTGTCGTATTTGGGTATGTGCCGGAGTAAGGTTCCTACCGGCACGTACCCTTTCAAAGCTGGCGTGGCTGCCAGGGGACCTGCAACCAGCTGGAGAACATCTGGGACAGAGGAGCCATTTCTTCCCTCACCTCTGTACATGACAAACGCTGGATCCTGCTGACTATGCCAAAAATGTAACGACCAGAGGTCCGTACTAGATCCAGCGAGTCACAGTAACAGAGACAGAGGCAGAATCAACACAAAATACTTCTGTTTACTTGGGGAAACAAAGGGAAAATTTGAGTAAGATGCATGGATAAGCTATTTCCCGAGAACTACTACCTATATTATTTACATCAGGTTAGGGGTCAATGTGTTACCTCAGTGTTCCTCCTCAGTCTGAGGAAACAATGCCAGGAATACATTTTTATCTAAAACCTACAAGGAAAAATAAACGATAACAGATGCAAAACAGGTGTAAATCAGATGGATGCAGTTTAGAGAGGATCACTGAAATAACACACCGATTTACAATCCTGTTAACTGTATACACACAATACATATAAACCCAGTATATATATATATATATATATATATATATATATATATATATATATATATATATATATTTAGATATTTCAGCTGTTCTAAATGGTACTTTTTAGTCCTGTTGCAGTCTATACCAGGCCTGGGGAAGTGGGGATTGCAGTTACTTCTAATAGTCTTTGGCACCAAAAACACAACTGTGGTGAACAAAAATAGTCCATTGTCTTGTCTGAATTAGGTCCTAAGTGGCTGTAGCTTTTGGGGGATGAAGTATGTTCACCTGGAGACACCACACTAAAGCCTTCAGTCTTTAGTTCCTCATAGCAGGGATTAAGTAATTTCTCTCACAACATGGCTGACCCATCTCCATCAATATACTGTACTCCTCCCCTGGCAGCAGTTTACCTGCTTCTTTTTGGGGGAATAAGTCTTTAGTCCCCTCATGGGGCTCGGCTGTCAAGTTAATCAATGTCCAGTCTCAGCTTTATCCTGCATTGACTTCTCCAAAACCGCTCTCTTGCTCACAGCTACTCAGGATACTTGTTTATCTCAGCTCCCCAAACTGTTATGTTTACACCTATCTCCATGACAACCCCCTCGACTGCCAACCCCCACTTTTTTATTCAGGCAGGAAATCTCTGCACACTCTGACAATAAGTACTCAGACTCTTTGTTCAGACACTCATATTTAAGTAACATGCTGTCCATTTCCTTGTGATCCTCCTTGAGATGGTTCTACTCCTTCATTGGAGTCCATCTGTGTTTAATTAAACTGATAGGACTTGATTTGGAAAGGTACACACCTGTCTATGTAAGACCTCACAGCTCACAGTGCATGTCAGACTAAATGAGAATCATGAAGTCAAAGAAACTACCCAAGGAGCTCAGAGACAGAATTGGGCAAGACACACGGTTCCTAAGAGAACAGTGGCCTTCATAATCCTTAAATAGAACACGTTTGGGACCACCAGAAGCCTTCCTAGACCTGGCGGTCCAGCCAAAATGTCACGCGCTTAGATTGCGCTGACTTTGCTGGATGCTGCTGTGTGTGTTGTGTTTGCATTTCTTCAAGAGCTGCATGAGGTACGGTTTAAGGTCTTGTGCTCAGCTGCTGGTTGAGGGGTTGATGTGAGGTGTGGGTGTGACTCACCTGGAATCCTTCCCCCTGGCTTTAAATAGCTTTCCCCCTCCTCTGTCAGACACACGCTGATAGAGTTATTTACTCTTGATCTTTGTGCTGTGCAGATGCTTTGTTGCTGTGCTGAAGTCTTTGCTTTGGGAGTAGCTGTGATTCCGGATCTGTGGGTGGAGGTAGGAGCCCTCAGCCTAGGGCTAATCAGGAGTTCAGGAAACAGGTTGAAAAATCAGACCTCCTCACCATCAGAGGTACTTCTGAGAGCAGGGACCCCCTGTGTAAGGGTCAGATTTTCTCTCGCTGTATCCCCTCGCCCCTCTCACCATTTAGTCACCTGATTCCCTCACCTCCTAAGCGTGACGTTATCAGTGGCCCAAATTTTTTCCTTGAGTCATTATGTCTCAGACTGCCTCAGCTGATGCATTTTCTCACCTAATGCAGACCATCTCCGAGGAGGTAACTGGTCTGTGAACTCAGGTAGTGCAACAGCTGCAGCAAGTCGTGGGTTACCTGGCGTCGGCTCATGCTCAGGAATGCCAGAACCCGAGATCTCTCTTCCAGATATGTTTTCAGGGGGAAGAGACAATTTTTTGGTGTTCTGTGAAGCCTGTAAACTTTATTTCACCCTTCGGACCTGTTTATCTGGAAGTGAGGAACAGCAGGTGGGAATATTAAGCTCCTTTCTTAAAGGGGACCACCAGACCTTGTTTTTTTTCTTCCCGGCCAACTCACCATCATTGTGGTTGGTGGTTCTTTGCTGCACTGGCTCAGGTGTATGATAAACATGATAGGGTGACTTTTGCTAAATCTAATCTCTGTAAACTCAAGCAGGCCACATGAGCAGTGGAGGAGTACTGCTCGGAGTTTCGGAGATGGGCGACTGACACCCAGTGGAATGACCCAGCCCTCAGGAGTCTGTTCTGCTTGGGTTTGTCATCCAGACTGCAGGACACCCTGGTTCAGTACATCGCACCTGAGTCATTGGATGCTGCGATATCCCTAGCAATACGGGTTGAAATACACCTGAGGGAGAGACCGAGACCTACTTTGTCTTCTGTACCTATCCCTACTAAGGAGACTATACCCGACCAACCCATGCAGTTTGGGGCATTAGGTTCTCGTATTAAACCTCCTGTGGCTACTGTTCACCAAGTGGGCAGAACTTGTTTTTTCTGTGGCAAATTGGACCATTTTATGAAGGTTTGTCCACTTCGCTCCAAGACAACCTCGCAGTCTCAGAAGCAGCCTACCTCGGGTCATTTGGAAGTAGATGACCAGAGGGTTTATACTTTCTTCCTCGCTATGTCTCCGTTCACACTGTCTGCCAGAGGGGTGGTACATAGTAAAACCGAGATTATGCTGATACTGGTTGATAGCAGAGCGGGGGTCAATTTAATGGATTCTTGCTTTGCTCAGGCTCATGGTCTCACCAGCAGTGCTTTAGTGAGACCCATTCCCATCGCCTCGATCGACTCAGTTTCACTCAGCCAGAAAGTCCTCTCCCAAGTGGTGTGTAATGTGAACTTGAGCATAGGAACTCTCCACCAGGAGGTTCTGTCCTGTTACCTCTTGGAGAACCTGCCCACTCTCATTGTATTGGGCCTTCCCTGGCTGGAGAAACACAACCCAGTGACTGACTGGTGGGCCAGAAAAGTTGTAACTTGGGGGGCTTTCTGTGAAAACAATTGCCCAGCTACAACTATTTCTACCATACTGTTTGCACCAACTCCTACCCCTCTACCAGAAGTGGTTGAGAGCGATCCCGGAATAGGGGGTGGAATCCGGACTATGCCTTACCTTAATGGTGGGTCTATGCATTGTTCCAGGAGGAGGGGCCGAGGTAGGACGGTAGTTCCTACAGTGCACTCCAGGGAAGGGAGTCCTGGGCTCCGGGGGATGCTGCTGCTGTTTGTCCTCCTGGATGTGTGCCCTCTGACTGTGACCACAGACTCGGAAATACACGTGCAGGTCCAGACCTGAGAGTGAACGAGTATGTGTGGGTCTTGTCCAATCATGTCAGGTGGAGAAGTGCTACTGCGGGTCCTAGTTCCGGGGTTATAGGACCATTTCGGATTTTGGCTATTTGCAACCCTGTGCTGTACCGACTTGACCTACCCTCAGTTTTGGCGACCCGTAACATCTTTCATGTCTCATCACTCAGGAGATGTGGATTTCCTTCGGAGGTGACTGTTGTCGAGTCCGAAGGCCTCTCTTAAAAGAGGGGCTACTGTCACGCGCTTAGATTGCATTGACCTTGCTGGATGCTGCTGTGTTGTTGTGTTTGCATTTCTTCAAGAGCAGCATGAGGCTCGGATGTGAAGGTCTTGTGCTCCGCTGCTGGTTGAGGGGTTGATGTGAGGCTTGAGTGTGACTCACCTGGAATCCCCCCCCCTGGCTTTAAATAGCTTTCCCCCTTCTCTGTCAGACACCTCTAATAAAGTTATTTACTCTTGGTGCTGTGCAGATAATTTGTTGCTTTGCTGAAGTCTTTGCTTTGGGAGTAGCTGTGATTCCAGATCCGTGGGTGGAGGTAGGGGCCCTCAGCCTAGGGCTAATCAGGAGCTCAGGAAATAGGGTGGAGACTCACTATCAGAGGTACCTCCGAGAGCAGGGCAAGCCAGGGACCCCCAGTGTAAGGGTCAGATTAGCTCCCCCTGAATCCCCTTGCCCCTCTCATCATTCAGTTACCTGATTCCCTCACCTCCTAAGTGTGACACAAATTGAGCAAACTGGGAGAAGAGCCTTGGTGAGAGAGGTAAAAAAGAACCCCAAGACCACTGTGGCTGAGATCCAGAGACGCAGTAGGGAGATGGGAGTAAGTTCTGCAAAGTCAATTATCACTGCAGCCTATCTACCAGTTGGGCCTTTATGGCAGAGTGGCCCGATTGAAGCCTCTCCTCAGTGCAGGACATATGAAACCCTGCATAGAGTTTGCAAAAAGACACATGAAGGACATCCAGACTATGAGAAATAAGATTATCTAGTCTGTTGAGATGCAGATAGAACTTTTTGGTGATAATTCTAAGCAGTGTGTGTGGAGAAAACCAGGCATTGCTCATTACCTGCCCAATACAATCCCAACAGTGAAACATGGTGGTGGCAGCATCATGCTATGGGGTGTTTTTTCTGCTGCAGGAACAGGACAACTGGTTGCAATGGAAGGAAACATGAATTCAGCCAAGTACAGAGATATCCTGGATAAAAACCTCTTCCAGAGCGCTCTGGACCTCAGACTTGGCCCAAGGTTCACCTTCCAACAAGACAATGACCCTAAGCATACAGCTAAAATAACAAAGGAGTGGTTTCAGAACTACTCTGTGACCATTCTTGACTGGCCCAGCCAGAGCCCTGATCTAAACCCAATTGAGCATCTCTGGAGAGAACTGAAAATGGCTGTCCACCAACAGTCACCATCCAGCCTGACGGAACTGGAGATTATCTGCAAGGAGGAATGGCAGAGGATCCCCAAATCCAGATGTGAAAACACTTGTTGCATAATTTGCAGGAAGACTCAAGGCTGTACTAACTCAAAAGAATATTTCTACTCAATACTGACCAATGGGTCTGAATACTTATGACCATGTGATATTCAGTTTTTCTTTGTTAATACATTTGCACAAAATATCTACATTTGTTTTTTTTTTCAGTCAAGAAGGGGTGCAAAGTGTACACTAATGAGAAATAAAATGAACTTTTTGAATTTACCAAATGGCTGCAATGAAACAAAGAATGAAAAATTTAAAAGGGGTCTGAATACTTTCTGTACCCACTGTATATCCCTTCCCTAGTCACAGTCAACCTTTTTTTTTCAAACATTTCTTACTTATGGCTTGTAATCTTATTTCCTAAAGCCTTAAAAGTTCAAGAACATACAGTAATATTTGTTTCTAAGTTAGAAATAAAACCTTGCTATGTGGCCTTCTCATCTGAATCTATCACTCTGTAATCTTTTATTAGTATGGGCTAATGTTTGCATATGACAAGCAAGACCTGGACGAAAAGTAGGTGCTCATAGGCAACTGACTACCTTGTGCCAATGGTCAAAAAGTGAATTTTCTGCATTAAATCTGCATCCGCTTTTGGCAGAAATTACATAGCAAAAATGTTGCACGTTTGCAACTCAATGCTTTTTTGATGCACTGTTCTAGTTATAGTAAGGTGTTTTCCCTACCGTACTCCAGGTACTTTCTGGTTTCCGCCGCATTACACACCATATGGGTCACACGCCCCCTACCCATGTGGTGTATGACACGGCCAATGCAGGAAGTGCCTAGAGTACGGTAGGGAAAACGCTGTACATTAATTGACATGCATCATATTTTTACGGATCAAAGATCTTTAACCTAAAACACTGTACTACAAAACGCAGATGTGGGCACAGCAGAGCCAAAATCACATTGACTCTGCTGGCAGGCCAATATATTATGCGCATTTTCTGCGCATCTTTACAATATGTTGTAAAAATGCACAGCAAAAGCGCCAGTGTGGGCACAGAGCCTAAGATGTCTCCTCTAAGAACATACAATACATACATTTTTGCTGAGTTCTCCAAAACGTCCTGCCAAATTTAATAGATTACACTTTTCGGGTGAGGTGACACTTTTATATAATCATGAATAAAGCAGAAAAAAGTTGTTGCATTTGTTAAACTACAAAAAAATTGGTTACAGGTTCCCTTTAAAACTAATGGCCACTTTACACGTCCCAACATCGTTTCGATATTGTATACAACGGTACGGGAGCGCGCACTTTTTTGGCTGAAATCCAAGATCGCATAGGAGCTGTCACACAGGGAGATATCGGCAGGCAACACAACTGCGATGTCTATGCCCCCTTGTACGAGCTACCCAGGAACGACCATTTAACATGGGAGAGAATAGGGGAAGTTGTACTCCAAATCGTTGTTGGGCTGTCACACAGTATGATCCTGCCAAATCGTCCATCCAATATCGGCCAGTTGGAGAGCCTGCTCATTTTCTCCCGATATCATTTTGGCATCGTTCTTGCATCGAATTGGTCATTTAGACCATACAACGCACAAACGATATCGTCGCCAACGCACGAACCACGTGACTTTTTATCGGAGTTGGACGCCGATATCGGGACGTGTAAAGTGGCCATAAGACATTGTTTTTCTATGATGTATGACAAATGCAGATTAGAACACTTACTATGCTCCTTTCCGCTTTTTTCAATCCAGAAAACGGTGTAGTTAGTAATGAATCCATTGCTTCTCTGCACAGGAATATGTGTCCACTGCACTTCTGCCCGGGATTTGCTGACTGTTAACAATGTGATTTTTGGAGAAAAATCTGGTGCTGTGAAGCAAAAGATACAATATAAATAGTGAGGATTAATTTTACATTACATGCGTGTTAAAGATAACATTTCTTGTTGCCCTACAGCAGCAGCACCTATGGAGGCTTTATCTTCCTGGGACAAAGGACAGGTGATAGCAATTAATTTAAATTGTTGTCTGTCTATATCGATCTATCTACTTACCTAATAGTTCCCCTCCTCCGTTGTGATTATTTCTTCCTCTGTTTTCCTGAAGGGACAGACAGTATTGTTGGGGATGCATCTTTTTTTTTTTTGTTGAATACATATTTTCTTTGGGGCACTCCTGTGAATGTGGGTCCACATCAGGAGTCTCAAACAGCCTCGGGCCACATGCAGTCCCTGGGGATTCAATATGCGGCCCGCGGCACTGTGGACAACTTAACCATGCCAGCAGGTCCAATGCAGGGGGCCGCCGCAGTCCCCACTGTGTTAAGATTTTCGGCTCTGGCACTACAAACCTTTTAGCTTAGCAAGCTCAATGCAATCTACTAGCCAATGAGAGGCCTGCAGCTGCCGTTGGCGTATGACGTTATGTGCGGGCCTCTCATTGACTGGCAGCTTGCACTGATCTTGCTGAGCGGCAGAGCTTGTCAGTGCCGCAGCCGGTAGTCATAACACAACGGGAACAGCGGCGGCCCCCTGCACTGGACGGCCAGCAAGGTTAAGGTTAGAAAAGTGTGTGAGAGAGAATGTGTGAGAGTGAGTGTGTGAGAGTGTGAGAGAATGAGTGTGTGAGTGAGCATTTGTCACGTCACCGTCAGACTCGATGACTGTTATCCCTGCCCCATCCACTAGGCTGCGCCGGATTCATTCAGCTAGGGGGGCTATGTCCTCATTGGGATCTGCTTCTTTGGTTCCTGTCTCTGTCACTGTGCATCACCATGTTCTTCATGTGGGTGATGCTGATGATAGGAGAGAGGTTCCGGCAGAGGTATCTGGAAGGTGCCGGCTTCTTTCTTCTGTCAGAAGTGTGGTGATTGGTACCAGTCATGCATCACCATCTGGCCTGGATGTAGGGGTGGTCCGGAAGGGTCATCAGGTTGTGAGCTCAGACCTATGATAGAGAACTGCACCCTTCAAATACCCTGAAACCTGTCCTACAAGCCGCCAGATATAGTCTTGGTTTTCCCAGTGCTCGAGTTTGTGCTCTGTTATATTTATTCTGACATTGGCCTTGTTTTTTGACCCTTCTACTGCCTGATGAATTTGTACCTTTGCTGCCCTCCTGGTTTTGATGCTGCCTTCTGACTACGTTTTTGGATCCTGACTTTACTACTCCTTGACCTCCTAGTCTTTTTCCTTCCTGCTGGCCTCCCTGATCCAGTCTGCTGCTCACCTATCTGCAGCTACCTGCTTCGCTCTGCTGTAATTCCAGATACCTGTATGGGGTAAAGGAAGGCAATAATTCTGGTATTAATTAGGAGCGCTCAGTAAAGAGAAGCAGATACCAATAATTAAAGTAGACCTGTTTATTCTGGTTTGTCCACTACGCGCGTTTCAACAGCGGACTGCTGTCTTCCTCAGATGGGGGTTCAAACCCCCATCTGAGGAAGACAGCAGTCCGCTGTTGAAACGCGCGTAGTGGACAAACCAGAATAAACAGGTCTACTTTAATTATTGGTATCTGCTTCTCTTTACTGAGCGCTCCTAAAGTAGACCTGTTTATTCTGGTTCAAACCCCCATCTGAGGAAGACAGCAGTCCGCTGTTGAAACGCGCGTAGTGGACAAACCAGAATAAACAGGTCTACTTTAATTATTGGTATCTGCTTCTCTTTACTGAGCGCTCCTAATTAATACCAGAATTATTGCCTTTCATTACCATTATCCCTTATGGGATCTGGCTGGAGCTGCACAGTAGTGAGGAAGCTTAGTTAGAGAATTAAAGAACCCTGATGTCAGAGATCCCTGGCTAGAAGACCTAGGCGGAACACGTGATCTGAGGAGGTGGCTGGGAGCGGCGACGCTTGGAGCTATACATTGGAATCAGCAGCTACACGCTGACACCGTGGTTGTGCACGGACAGCACAACCAGTCCAGGTGAGTGGTGATATCCGCCACTAACAATATATCCCCATTAGACCACCGGGTATTATTCGAGATTGCGCCTCTCATTTTTGTAATTTCATGTATGGGGTAAAGGGTCTCAGAGTTCTCGGGGTGCTGCCTTACCGACTGCTCAACCTTTGCAGAGGACGGTCGTGTGTGAGTGTGTGTGAGAAAATGTGAGTGTGTGAGAGTGAGTGTGTGAGAGTATGAGTGTGTGTGTGAGCATGAGTGAGTGTGTGTGTGTGTGTGAGTGTGTAAGAGAGAATGTGTGTGTGTAAAGTGTAGTTAGACCAGGTTGGGAACATCACTGCAAAAGGGGATCAGGATGGGGGATATCACTTCAAAAGAGTATCCGGATGGGGAAATTACTACAAAAGGTGATCAGGATGGGGGCCAGGATGTGGATATCACTACACTATGGGGGGCAGGATGTGGACATCACAAAAGGGGACCAGGATGCGGGACATCACTAAAAAAGGGGACCAGGATGCGGGGCATCACTACAAAAGGGGACCAGGATGCGGGACATTACTACACTATTGGGGCCAGGATGTGAACATCACTACAAAAGGGTTGCAGGATGGGTACATTACTATTAGATTGGAACCAGGATGGGGTATTACTACAAGATAGAGACATTACTACATGTTGAGCAAAGAGAAAAAAACATGGCCGCTTACAAATATCTTTGCATTTTGCAGGACGCCATAAGTTACCCCAGAGGCACCCCAAATCTCTCAGCACCGATGCGCCATCTCCTACAACCCTGGCAAACGGGGGCGATTGTAGCATCAGCTCCAGCCGTGCCACAAGGAAAGGACAGGTGGTGTCGCTGGACATGAGGTCACCACAGGGCAGCAAGCCACTCCACTAGTGAAGCAC
The DNA here is from genome assembly GCA_033576535.1 of Allobates femoralis. Classification (NCBI taxonomy): domain Eukaryota; kingdom Metazoa; phylum Chordata; class Amphibia; order Anura; family Aromobatidae; genus Allobates; species Allobates femoralis. The sequence goes on along the minus strand of JARQOC010000002.1, from coordinate 340,433,955 downwards.
AGTGTCAGAAAGCAGCCTATTAATGACGCCCAGCTGTTATACAAGGCGGGCCGTTTCTGCAGCAGCTAATGCAACACAAGTGACTGTCGCCCCCTAGAGGACACTGATGTAAACTGCAGATAGAAATGCAATATATCACTACAGATAAAAAAATGCAATATATCACTATAGATGACAGTGAGGTTTTAGTTAGATATCTTGGACCAAAATAGCATAAGCTCGTAGCCCCCGTCACGGGACCTCACACCTACGAGTACCTAGCCACATGTTTAACACATGTATAATTTTATTTTACAGAAAATCACCGATGATTCGGTGATTTTCTGTAAAATAAAATTATACATGTGTTAAACATGTGGCTAGGTACTCGTAGGTGTGAGGTCCCGTGACGGGGGCTACGAGCTTATGCTATTTTGGTCCAAGATATCTAACTAAAACCTCACTGTCATCTATAGTGATATATTGCATTTTTTTATCTGTAGTGATATATTGCATTTCTATCTGCAGTTTACATCAGTGTCCTCTAGGGGGCGACAGTCACTTGTGTTGCATTAGCTGCTGCAGAAACGGCCCGCCTTGTATAACAGCTGGGCGTCATTAATAGGCTGCTTTCTGACACTGTGCTTCACTAGTGGAGTGGCTTGCTGCCCTGTGGTGACCTCATGTCCAGCGACACCACCTGTCTCTTCCTTGTGGCACAGCTGGAGCTGATGCTACAATCGCCCCCGTTTGCCAGGGTTGTAGGAGATGGCGCATCGGTGCTGAGAGATTTGGGGTGCCTCTGGGGTAACTTATGGCGTCCTGCAAAATGCAAAGATATTTGTAAGCGGCCATGTTTTTTTCTCTTTTTTCATATATTATGTACCTATTCGGTGATTTTCTGTAAAATAAAATTATACATGTGTTAAACATGTGGCTAGGTACTCGTAGGTGTGAGGTCCCGTGACGGGGGCTACGAGCTTATGCTATTTTGGTCCAAGATATCTAACTAAAACCTCACTGTCATCTATAGTGATATATTGCATTTTTTTATCTGTAGTGATATATTGCATTTCTATCTGCAGTTTACATCAGTGTCCTCTAGAGGGCGACAGTCACTTGTGTTGTATTAGCTGCTGCAGAAACGGCCCGCCTTGTATAACAGCTGGGCGTCATTAATAGGCTGCTTTCTGACACTGTGCTTTACTAGTGGAGTGGCTTGCTGCCCTGTGGTGACCTCATGTCCAGCGACACCACCTGTCTCTTCCTTGTGGCACGGCTGGAGCTGATGCTACAATCGCCCCCGTTTGCCAGGGTTGTAGGAGATGGCGCATCGGTGCTGAGAGATTTGGGGTGCCTCTGGGGTAACTTATGGCGTCCTGCAAAATGCAAAGATATTTGTAAGCGGCCATGTTTTTTTCTCTTTTTTCATATATTATGTACCTATTCGGTGATTTTCTACATGTTGAGCATCAGGATGGAACATTTCTACATGATGAGGACCAGGAAGGTCACATTGCTACAAGAAGGGGATCAAGGTGGGAAGCATTACTACAATATGGGGACCAGGATGGGGCATTACAAGGGGTCCAGGAAGGGGACATTACTTCAATAAGGGTACCAGGGTGGGCATTACTTCAAGATAAGGCTCATGGAGAGAACATTACTACAAGAAGGGGATTAGGATGGGCTATTACTAGACAATGGGGACCAGGATGGGGACATTACTACAAGAAGAGGATCAGGATGGGGACATTAGTACAAGATGGAGACCAGGATGGAGACAAGAGGAGGACAAGTATGTAGGTCATTACTATAGGATGGGGACCAATATGGGATCATTACCACAAGAAGGAGACCAGGATGAGGACATTACTACAAGAAGGGAACCAGGATGGGGACAGATCTGGATTTGGACATTACTACATTGAGCAAAAAATTCTAGTATTACTAAAAATGTCACTTAGTCCTACAAGCAATGCGGCCCCCCGATATCAATTTTTTTCTATGTGCAGTCCATCAACCCAGCCGAGTTTGAGAACCCTGGTCCACATGCATGGGAGTGCTTATGGTTGTCTTTTTGTTTATACACAAATTAGACTATCATCAAAAAGTTATTTTATTTGAGTAATTCAATACATAAAGTGAAATGCATATATTTATATATAGAATCATTACAAATAGAGTGATCTATTTCAAGTGTTTATTTCTATAAATGTGGATAATTATGGCGTAGAGTCAATGAAAACCCAAAGGTCATTATCTTTGAAAAGTAAAGTAGAGAGGATGAAGGGTCTGAGAAATAAAATATTACTTAAATAGGTTTCAGAAGCTTCACCATGTCGCATTGTGAGAGCCACACCCACTATAAAAGAATATCACAGCTGCTGCAGTCCCTAGCGTGGTGAATATAGAGTAGGGAGGATGAAGGGTTAAAAAACACTCTGCCGTATTCCATGAGACACCAAAGAGTGACTATAATATTGATTTATTAGTTAACACATTTCAGGCCTTCCTGACCCCTTCCTCAGTACAAATCGATATCATATTGCCATGTCTCAGGGTGTGACAGGGAGGTTTGAAATGCGTTGACTACTGATGAGCCACCACCTAAGTGTTCGAATTAGGTTCGATTCGCCGAATTTGTATTTAACAAATTGTTTGTCGAATATTCATCGAACACCGTCGATCCCTATTGGAATCAATGGTAGGCTACAGCAAACACATAGAAAACACCTTCAAAGGGCTCCAAAAGCTACCAAACTACTCAGAACAGACAACATACACCAGGAAAAGTGACAACAATCTACCCACAGTACAAATAGTTTCATGGCGTAGCATGGGTGCACAAGACACGGTCTTTGTCAGCCTGCACACTCTTCCAAAGCACTTCAAAATAGAAGGTGGTTAACATTCACCTAACATTTCAGAGGTGAGTGAAACTGACTTTGAATTAACAAATGAATGAGTTACAGGGGAAAAGTGGCATTAGTTTTCTACATTAAGTACAAAGAGGTGGAGGAGGAAAAGAAGGATGAGACACAGGTATAAGCATGTCACAACCTTCTCAAATCATGTACCACATAGCAAGGGGACTCCAACAAGAGTCCTCACTCTTCCCAAAGGGTCAGACCACAGCAAAATGGCAATTGTCCCAGACCTAAAATTGCTGAATGGCCCAGCCTGACTGCATGGCACAGGGTCTCGAACAGGACCTGGCCTAGCATTTCAATGTTAAACAATGCTCAGTAACTATAGGTTTTGTGGAGTATTACAGGAAATAATAGAGAGGTAGGTCAGTGACCTGTTTAGGCCTAGTGGGCTGGATGAACTCAAAGCTCATGCAATCGCTCCCATCAATGTTATGCCTTGCCACACACAGGTGGGACTACTACACGTTTCGTGGAATATTACCAAAAAAACTAGTCCGGTAGGTCAGTGACCTGTTTAGGCCTAGTAGGCCGGATAAACTGAAAGCTCATGCAATCGCTTGTATCAATGTTACAATGTTATGCCCTGTCACACACAGATGGGACAACTATATGTTTTGTGGAATATTACAGGAAATAATAGAGAGTTAGGTCAGTGACCTGTTTAGGCCTACTGGGCCAGATAAACTGAAAACATATGCAATCACTCCCATCAACGTTATGCTCTGCCACACACAGATGGGACAACTATATGTTTCGTGGAATATTACAGCAAATAATAGAGAGTTAGGTCAGTGACCTGTTTAGGCCTACTGGGCCGGATAAACTGAAAACCTATGCAATCACTCCCATCAACGTTATGCTCTGCCACACACAGGTGGGACAACTATAAGTTTTGTGGAGTATTACAGGAAAAGCTAGTCAGATACATCTGTGACCTGTATAGGCCTAGTGGACAGGGGAGATTGAGCAAACAATGCTTTTAAGGGCCCAAAAAATGTTCATGTGTATAAAGCATATTTGCCAAAACCTGTTTTGATGCCCAAAATCAGTTTACGCAAACATTAAGGGTGATGTCATAATCAGTGCTTTTAAGCACCCAAAAATGGTGGATATGAATACAGCAAATTTGTTAATCACTGGTTTGATAGACAAAAAGATTGAATATTCAGAAACAGGGTCAGGAGTGTCAGGGATAGGTATTGAGCTCAGAGGGCCCTACTCAAGTCAAGCAATAAACAGCAAGGAAACAACATTCTCCATTTTTCAAAAAAAAATTAGGCACAGCCACCACTTAAGTGGCATCAATTACCCCAGAGTTGAAATATTGAAATGGGGAATTTAATGCAGCACATTAAAAAGTACACAAGCGTTTAGTCTCCCCAGAATGACACAGGGGTGGAAAGGTCCTTGCAGATCCATAACTTGTTCATCTTGATAAACGTTAGTGTGTCTACACAGTCAATGGACAGCCGCGTGCGCTTATCCGTCAACACACTACCAGCAGCGCTTAAGACACGTTCAGAGAGAACGCTGGGTACGGGGCACGACAAAATCTCCAAGACATGAGTGGCGCGCTCAGGCCATTTTTCCAGTTTTGAAGCCCAAAATGCACAAGGGTCCAGTTCCACAGTCATGGCATCGATATTAAGCTGTAGATACTCCTGTACCATCCTCTCTAGGTGTTCGCTATGTGTCAAACTTGTTCTCTCTTCTGGCATTGCAAAGGATGGTCTAAAAAAGAGGTGAAACGATTCTACAAAATTGCTGTTACCACATACACTGTTACTGTTCACGTTTGAGTGATGACGACTCGACGTTCACCGGGTTGGAAAGGTAGAACTGCGGTATTCATTATGTGCACCACTGGTGTTTTGGGGAAAAGCAATACTAAGATTGTGTAAAAGCTTCTGTTAAATACTCCAGCATGCATGTATCCCTCCCTATCCAGGGCAGGAAATATTTGGCCAAATTTACTCTTGTATCGGGGATCTAACAGTGTGGCAACTCAGTAGTCGCATTACTTTGAATTCTAACAATCCGAGGATCATATTGCAGGTAGTGCAGTTAGAAGACACTCATGTGTCTTGCACATCTAGAAGGCCCAAGTCCTTGTTGTGTTGGTGGCGGCGGGGTAACATTCACAGTTGCTTCCTCTGCCCTTTCCCCAAACCTTGCACAACAGAAATGTGTTCAAGATCTCCCTCATCTGCTGAGTCTTCCATGCCCATCGCCTGTTCGTCCTCCAATTCTTCCTTGGCTCCTGCACCTTCATCAACTCTTCAGCTGCTACCATGCGCCCTCGTTGTTCCCTCTGCCCCACCGTCCCATGCCAGCCGCCTTGGTGCTGCCGACCATCTGAACCTTTAAGATCTTGTTATCCCTTCCGCATACGCTTCCTCATCTACTTCCTCCTCCTCCTCTTGGCCCACCCCCTGACTTTGCACCTCTACCATGCTGTGCTCCAGCATGGAGATGACCTGAATAGTCATGCTGATAATGGCATCGTCAGCGCTAAACATCTTAGTAGCTATTTCAAAACTCTACAGAAGGCTGCAGAGGTCCTTGATCTTAGACCACTCCAGCAGCGTGATTTGTCCCACCCCTGGATTGCTTAGGCCCAGGCTATACATCATAACATACTGCACCAGGGCTCGTCACTGCTGCCACAGTCGCTGCAACATGTGCAGAGTGGAATTCCATTGTGTCGGCACATTAATCCATAGTCAGTAGGGCAGCTGGAGACTTGTCAGCTGTGAGGAAGTAAGTGCAATTGGGGTGACATCTCTGAGGACTGGAGTGTTTGTGATGTTGAAGTTGAGGTGGAGGAGAGCCAATTGATGGAACGCGTGATATTCATTGCAGCACCTGCTCTTTTTGGGCCTCATCTACAAGTTTTAGCGATGCTCTGCTGCGTAAGAAAGAGATGACATCAGATCGTCCATAAAAATAAGTAGACATTTTAGTTTGACTTGAAGACGGTATTTGTTCAGCAGATGTTTCTGTTACTTTAGCACCCACCCCATGGACAGAAAGATTTTTACCCTTTCCAACACGCTTATTCCATTTTCGACCGCCAGCAGACCTTTTACCACTCATATTTGAGGGTAGCTAATTGGCAACTCTGTTGTTGTTGGCACAAAAAACTTCGGATTTAAAACTAGCAGAGCTGAGTGGCCAAACAGTGGTACTACCCTAAATAGGTTTTGGTAAGTAGGTTTCGGCAGATGCAATACAAAAGTGTTTTCTGCACTGTGTGACGGTAGATTTCAACAGAACACTGGACCACAGCTACCTAGTGAAAATGTAGTACTACCCTAAACAGGTTTTGGCAAGTAGGTTTGGGCAGATGCAATACAAAAGTGTTTTCTGCACTGTGTGGCGGTAGATTTCAACAGAACACTGGACCACAGCTACCTAGTCAAACAGTGGTAGTACCCTAAATAGGTTTTGGTAAGTAGGTTTGGGCAGATGCAATACAAACGTGTTTTCTGCGCTGTGTGGTGGTAGATTTCAACAGAACACTGTACCACAGCTACCTAGTCAAACAGTGGTAGCTTTCTTCACAACAGTGCTACACCGGTGCCTGGCATACACTGCTACTAGCCAGAAAGGATTTGCTTGGTGAAAAAAAGGCTAGTAATCATAGGAGGTGTAGCTTTCTTCACAATAGTGCTACATCAGTGCCCGGCAAACACTGCTACTAGCCAAAAAGGTTTTGCTTGGCTAGATGCAGTAAAAAAAGGCTAGTAAACAGAGGAGGTGTAGTTTTCTTCACCACAGTGCTACACCAGTGCCTGGCATACACTGCTAATAACCAAAAAGGATTTGCTTGGCTAGATGCAGTAAAAAAAAAGGCTAGTAAACACAGGAGATGTAGATTTCTTCACAAAAGTGCTACACCACTGCCTGGCACACACTGCTACTAGCCAAAAAGGATTTTCTTGGCTGGATGCAGTAAAAAAGGCTATTAAACACAGGAGGTGTAGCTTTCTTCACAACAGTGCTACACCAGTGCCTACCACAGACGGCTACTAGCAAAAAGGATTTGCTTGGCTGGATGCAGTGTGAGGTGGCGAGGGGTCGCATAATTGATGGGAGGTATGTGTCGCAGCCATGCCTGTTATCTGTGACATAAGCCGGAGTATTTTTTCTCTAGTGAAAGTCTGCACTGGGAGCTTCACTTAGGGCACATGGGTCCAGCTTATGGGTTCTGTGAGAGACGAGCGGGTCCAGGACCCACATAACTCACCGCTGGGTGTAGTTACAGGCCATAAACTGGAGCCTGGTGTTCAGCACGGGGGGGGGGGGAGGGGGGGTTTGTGTGTGTGTGTAGTCTCCAGGCCAAGCAGGATGCTGGTGACTTACCAACCTGTGTGAACGCAGGTAGGCTACATCTGAGACGGTGCGCTAGAAAAGACTGTTCCTTTCCATTTCTTTTGGCCTGCACTTAAGGCTACTAGTTTTGCTTTTATTTTGTGATCAGTTGATGGAGTGAATAAACCGTTTTGGCCTATAATTTGTGAAGACACTGCCTCTTGTTGCTTCCTGATGCCCGCAAGCGAGTCGCCCTGTTACAATTGGTGCAGAATGCGGGCAGTGCTCCCAGCAGACACGTGATATGGGTGATACTAGGATCGCATGTCCTGGGTTAAGTCTGCGATAAGCCAGCGGCAGGCATCAAACAATATGGAGGACCTACTGAAGCAGCTGTTGCAGGCTCAGCAGACGCAGCAAGTGTAGCACCAGCAAATGCTACAACAACAGCAGATGGTGCAACAGGAGACCACAAAGCTACTGACGCATCACATCCAGCTCCACAAGCAGCAGCAACAAGATTAGCATCATCATCAGCAGCAGCAGATCGACTTACTGGCGGAAGCAGTCCGGGGCACAGCGACAGCTGCGACCAGGTCAGTAGGCAATTTTTCCATCCGGAAGGCTGTAAGAGGAGACATGCAGAAAATTACTCAAGGGGAGGATATAGAGGCCTTCTTGACATTCTTTGAACGGGTTGCGGAGAAAGAGGGACTTCCGCCGGCCCAGTGGGCGGAGGTGCTGGCGCCATACCTGACGGGGGAGCCCCAGAAAGCTTACTGCAATTTAGCTTTTCAGGATGCTAAAGAGTATGGCAAATTAAAAACTAAGATATTGGCACGCTTGGGCTAACAATGACTGTCAGGGCACAGCGGGTCCACCGCTGGGCGTATCATCAGGACAAACCTTCTCGCTCCCAAGTGTTTGACCTGTTGCACTTGGTCTAGAAGTGGCTGCAGCCGGAGTCCTCTACGCCTGCGCAGATGGTGGAGCAAGTCGTAATGGACCATTTTGTACATTCCCTGCCAAGGCCGGTACAGACCTGGGTTGCCCAGGGTGATCCCCGGAATGCAGATGAACTCATTGGGCTAGTAGAAAGGTACCAGGGACTGGAAGGACCTGGGGCAAGACTGCCCACTCCATACTGGAGGTCCCAGCAGGGGGCAGAGGCCCAAAAAGGGGTGGGGCATCCACGGTCCAAAGGGGCAGGGGAGGTGGTGCACAAGGTCCCTACGGGTGAGGTAATTTGCTGGAGGTGCCACGGCCCAGGCCACATAGCCGCTCATTGTTCCCTGACCCCTGAACAGATGGACTGCAGCGTGGGTCGCCGCTGCTCCCATTACGTGTACCCTCCCTGCAGTGTGAACAGTCTACCCAGTGAGGGGCCACCAGCGTGTCCCGTGAAGGTGAATGGGAGAAAGGTAATTGGTCTGCTAGACTCCGGAAATCTAGTGACCCTGGTGAGGGCCACCCTTCCTCTTAAACTGATCCCAGGGAAACAGGTCGGCATGCGGTGCATACATGGGGATGCCAAGGTCTACCTTATGGCCAGAGTGGACATTGAAACGGCCCACGGTACCAAGACCCATGAGGTTGGCGTTGTTCAGGACTTGTTGCACCCAATCATTATAGGTCGAGACTTTTGCTTGTTTTGGGATCTGTGAGGGCAGAATTCAGGATTCAGGGGTTTGGATAAGGGACCAGTTAACCCGGAAAAGGTGACACCCCACCCAAAAACAGTGGAGTTCACGTTCTGTGTTCTTTTAGGGGAGTGGAAGGTAGTGTCCCCTGAGTCGAACATACCAGAAGTAGGGGTGACCAGTGGGAATTTTGGGTCTGCCCAACATAAGGACCTGACTCTGAAGGAAGCTTTCAACAATGTCACGGTTATAAATGGGATAGCCCAGGAGCTTGGGGCTGACACCCGTTTTCCCCATTTTATGCTGAGTGGAGATCTATTGTACCGGGTGACGAAAGTGAGAGAGGAGCGGGTGGGGCAGTTGTTGGTGCCGGGGCCCTATAGTCAGAAGGTACTGGACATGGCCCATTCACATATCTTGGGTGGACATCTAGGGGCGGACAAAACGCACGCAGGAACGGATAATGCAGAGATTCTACTGGCCTGGGTGTTATCGAGAGATATTAAGATATTGCAGGTCCTGCCCTACATGTCAGGTAATCACTCCCATCATTCACTTTCGTAGTCCCCTCGTATCCTTGCCCATCATTGAAGTGCCCTTCGAGAGAATTGCCATGGACTTAGTTGGTTCCTTGGGGAAATCTGCTCGGGGCTATCAGTATATATTGGTCATCCTGGACTACGCCACCCGTTATCCTGAAGCGATCCCTTTGAGGAATTCCTCGGCGAAGAGTATAGCCCGTGAGTTAGTTCACGTGTTTTCCAGGACGGGTTTGCCTAAAGAAATCCTGACTGACCAGGGTATCATCTTTATGAGTAAGGTGATGAGGGAGTTGTGCAGGGTCCTGCAGATCACCCAGCTGAGGACTTAAGTGTACCATCTTCAGACAGATGGCCTTGTCTAGAGGTTTAATAAAACCCTCAAAAGCTTGTTGAGGAAAGTTATAGAGAAGGATGGAAGGGACTGGGACTGTCTCCTACCGTATCTGTTGTTTTCTATTTGGGAGGTTCCACAGGCATCTACGGGTTTCTCACCATTCGAGCTCCTGTATGGACGACATTCGCGCGGTCTCCTAGATGTGGCAAAAGAAAGGAAGCCAAAGTTACACCGAAGTGTTATTGATCATGTTGCCATGATGCAGGAAAGGATTGAGAAAGTGATGCCGATCGTGAAGGAACATCTCCTCCAGGCACAGGAGACACCGGCCCGAGTCTATAACCGCTCAGCCAGAGTCCGGCAGTTCCATCCAGGAGACAGAGTCCTCGTCCTCATACCCACTGTTGAAAGTAAGTTTCTCACCAAGTGGCAAGGACCATATGAGGTGGTAGAGAATGTTGGGGAAGTGAAATACAAGGTTCATCAGCCGGGACGAAGGAAGCCATACCAAGTGTACCATATCAACGTTCTCAAGCCGTGGCCAGACAGAGAGGCTGGGGAAGCGCCGTCCTTGGTGGGCAAGACAGAGAATGACTTTGGAAAGGTCGCAATAGCGGAAACTCTCTCAGAAAGACAAAAGCAGCAATGTCAGGAGTTGCTGCAGAAGAACAGAGATTTGTTCTCAAAGCTGCCAGGCTGTACCAGGGTTGTAGAGCACCAGATCCTGATGGAGCCCCATATACGGGTGAACCTGAAGCCCTATCGGATTCCTGAGGCCCAACAGGAGGTGATCTCCAACGAGGTGACTCGTATGCTGAAACTTGGTGTCATAAAGGAATCCAAGAGCGGTTGGTCAAGCCTGATTGTGTTGGTCCCAAAGCCTGATAGAGAATGGAGATTCTGTAACGACTATCGGAAACTGAATGAGGTCTTGAAGTTCGACGCATATCCCATGACGCGTGTCGATGAGCTGATTAAGCGATTGGGACCAACCAGGTACATCACTACCTTGGATTTGACAAAAGGGTATTGGCAGATCCCCCTGGCCCCAGGAGCCAAGAAGAAGACCACGTTCTCCACTCCGGAGGGGTGCTTCCAGTATGTCCGGATGCCGTTTGGACTGCAGGGGGCCCCTGCCACCTTCCAGAGAGCCATGGATTGCATCCCTATGCCTTATATGAAATACGCCGCAGAATATCTGGACGACACTGTGGTCTTCAGCCCCTACTGGCGGAGTCATCTGGTGAAGGTCCAGGCAGTGTTGGATGCTCTGAGGAAGGCAGGGTTTTCTATAAATCCGAAGAAATGTGCCTTGGGGAAGGCAGAGGCTAAATACCTAGGTTATGTTGTCGGCAGAGGCGAGATTTAACCCCAAGTTACGAAGGTGGAAGCAATCCAAAACTGGCCAAGACCGCTATCCAAAAGACAAGTCCGAGCCTTCCTGGGAATCATGGGTTATGAGTTTTATCCCCGATTTTGCCATGATGGCCACACTCCTAACTGACCTCCTGAAGGGAACAAAATCAGCCATGGCCAAGTGGACTGCGGAGGCGGAATTAGCCTTTCTAGATCTGAAAGGGGCCCTTTGGAGGCAACCAGTCCTGGTGGCCCCCGACTTCAAGAGAGAATTCATCTTCCAAACGGATGCCTCATATATCGGTTTGGGGCAGTCCTGTCCCAGGAGATACAAGGGGAGGAGCACCTGGTCCTCTATTTGAGTAGAAAGCTGTCCCCCTGTGAGAAAAATTATTCCATGATCGAAAAGGAATGCTTGGCCATAAAGTGGGCGGTGGACACTCTACTCTACTATTTATTGGGACCGACAGTTTAAATTAGTGTCTGACCATGCCCAGCTCAGATGGTTGAGGGACACAAAGGGGAAAAATGCCATCTACTGGTTCCTAGCCCTGCAGGACTTTAATTTCCATGTAGAGCACAGAGCAGGGAAGCTGCATAGCAATGCACAGAGATGCCTGTTATCTGCGACATAAGCCGGAGTATTTTTTCTCTAGTGCACATCTGCACTAGGAGTTTCACTTAAGGCACATGGGTCCGGATTATGGGTTCTGTGAGAGATGGGCGGGTCCAGCACCCACATACCTCACCGCTGGGTGTGGTTACAGGCCATAAACTGGAGCCTGGTGTTAAGCACCGGGTTTTTTTTTTTGTGTGTGTCCAGGCGAAGCTGCATGCTGGTGACTTACTAACCTGTGTGAACGCAGGTAGGCGACACCTGAGACGGTGCGCTATAGAAGACAATTCCTTTCCGTTTGTTTTGGCCTGCACTTAAGGCTGCTAGTTTCGCATTTGTTTTGTGATCCGTTGATGGAGTGGATAAACCGTTTTGGCCTATAATTTGTGAAGATGCTGTCTCTTGTTGCTTCCTGATGCCCGCAAGCGAGTCCCTCTATCACAGCAGAAAGAAAAGCTAGTAAACTCAGGTGCTGTAGCTTTCTTCACAACAGTGCTAAACCAGTGGCTGTTACACTGCTAGTAGCCAAAAATGTTTTGCTAAGGCCCCTTTCACATCAGCGGTTTTGCGCTAATCGCGGCAGTTGCGGTGAAAAAACCGCAACTGCCGCGATTACCTCATAACGGCTGCACTTGCGGTTTAGTTGTGGCAAGCCCCATACAATGTATATGCAGGCTTGCGGCAGGTGCGGCAACTGCGGTATCGGCACTTGCGTCAAATGCGGCTGCGAAAAAAACGCGGCATGCCGCGTTTTTTTCGCGGCTGCACCTGCGGCAAGTGCCGATACTGCACTTGCCGCAAGCCCGCATATACATTGTATGGGGCTTGCCGCAAGTAAACCGCAAGTGCAGCCGTTATGCGGTAATCGCGGCAGTTGCGTTTTTTTCACCGCAACTGCCGCGATCAGCGCAAAACCGCTGATGTGAAAGCAGCTTAAGATAGATGCAGTAAAAATAGGCTAGTAAACACAGGAGGTGTAGCTTTCTTGACAACAGTACTACACCAGTGCCTGGCACACACTGCTACTAGCGAAAAATGATTTTTGACAAATGACAAATATGACAAATATAGAGCTGTATAACAATACTATGTCTCTTGTCTTGATTCTCTGGGAAGATGAACCTAATCAGCGTCTTTCCAGTGAATCTAATAAGGGAGGAAAAACACCATTCCTATGAACACTAATGGTGGGTTTACACGCTCCAACGTCGGTCCGATATTGGATCCGACGGCGCGGGAGCGCACTTTTTCTGCCCAGATTTCAAAGAATCGCATCGGAGGTTTACACAGCGCGATATCGGCATACAACGTCTCTACGATGTGTACGCCCCCCTTATACGGCCGACCCAGGAACGACCATTTAACATGGGGGTGAATTGGGGACGTTGTACTGCACATCATAGTTGGGCTTTCACACAGCATGATCCTGCTCCAACCTCCATCCAATATCAGCCCGTTGAATAGCACGCTCATTCTATCCCCGATATCGGTTTGACATCGTTCGTGCATCATATTGGTCATTTACACCTTACAACGCACGAACGATATCGGGTCAACGCACGAAGCACGTGACTTTTTATCAGAGTTGGACGCCGATATCGGGACGTGTAAACCCACCATAATACAAACATACCCGGATTGTGGTGAGGGATGATTGAAATAGAGCTAGTAGTACATTATATGAATGAGAGAACGAAACTATCTTGAAAGCTGAAGTTAGCCCTTTGATTATTTACATAAAAGTACCTTGGAGAAAAAGTGAGTTCTAACTTATTAGCAAAACAATATAAATCCATTTTAAAAGAAATTACAACACAGAATGATATGTGAAAAATGTTTTATTTATACATGATTAATTTTTTCTTATTTCCGACTAATGTGGTAAATTAATCCTCTACAAGAACTGTTGAGAATAGTAAAACATACAGCTCTGAGAACTCATATATTGAGATTAATATGCACATTTCAAGAAATATGAAAAAAACATATATATATATATATATATATACTAGCTGTGAGCCCGATGCAAATGCATCGGGATTCTAGAACGTGCATTAATTTGATTATAGTAGTTATAGCTGTTGTGAGGACTTTTCGGGGGGGTGTGAATAGTTTTTCGGGGGGGTGTGAATAGTTTTTGGGGGGGGTGCAATACTTTTTTTTGGGGGTCCAATACTTTGGGGGGGTCCAATACTTTTTGGGGGGGTCCAATACTTTTTTGGGGGGGGTCCAATACTTTTTTGGGGGGTCCAATACTTTTTGGGGGGGGTCCAATACTTTTGGGAGGGGGTCCAATACTTTTTTTGGGGGGTCCAATACTTTGGGGGGGTCCAATACTTTTTGGGGGGGGTCCAATACTTTTTTTGGGGGGGTCCAATACTTTTTTTTGGGGGGTCCAATACTTTTTTGGGGGGTCCAATACTTTTGGGAGGGGGTCCAATACTTTTTTTGGGGGGTCCAATACTTTTTTGGGGGGGGTCCAATACTTTTTTTGGGGGGTCCAATACTTTTTTGGGGGGGTCCAATACTTTTTTGGGGGGTCCAATACTTTTGGGGGGGGTCCAATACTTTTTGGGGGGATCCAATACTTTTTTTGGGGGGTCCAATCATTTTTTTGGGGGGTCCAATACTTTTTTTTGGGGGTCCAATACTTTTTTGGGGGGGTCCAATACTTTTTGGGAGGGGTCCAATACTTTTTTTGGGGGGTCCAATACTTTTTGGGGGGGTCCAATACTTTTGGGGGGGTCCAATACTTTTTGGGGGGGTCCAATACTTTTTTTGGGGGGTCCAATACTTTTTTTGGGGGTTCCAATACTTTTTTGGGGGGTCCAATACTTTTTTGAGGGGGTCCAATAATTTTTTTGGGGGGTCCAATACTTTTTTTGGGGGGTCCAATACTTTTGGGGGGGTCCAATACTTTTTTTGGGGGGTCCAATACTTTTTTGGGGGGGGTCCAATACTTTTTTGGGGGGGTCCAATACTTTTTGGGGGGGTCCAATACTTTTTTGGGGGGGTCCAATACTTTTTTTGGGGGGTCCAATACTTTTTTGGGGGGGTCCAATACTTTTGGGGGGGGTCCAATACTTTTGGGGGGGTCCAATACTTTTTTTGGGGGGTCCAATACTTTTTTGGGGGGGTCCAACACTTTTTTTAGGGGGTCCAATACTTTTTTGGGGGGGTCCAATACTTTTTTGGGGGGTCCAATACTTTTTTTGGGGGGGTCCAATACTTTTTTGGGGGGGTCCAATACTTTTGGGGGGGGGGTCCAATACTTTTTTTGGGGGGTCCAATCATTTATTTGGGGGGTCCAATACTTTTTTGGGGGGGTCCAATACTTTTTTTTGGGGGTCCAATACTTTTTTGGGGGGTCCAATACTTTTTTTGGGGGGTCCAATCATTTTTTTGGGGGGTCCAATACTTTTTTTGGGGGGTCCAATACGTTTTTGGGGGGGTCCAATACTTTTTTGGGGGGGTCCAATACTTTTTTTTGGGGGGTCCAATACTTTTTGGGGGGTCCAATACTTTTTTTGGGGGGTCCAATACTTTTTTGGGGGGTCCAATACTTTTTTGGGGGGGGGTCCAATACTTTTTTTGGGGGTCCAATACTTTTTTTGGGGGGTCCAATACTTTTGGGGGGGGTCCAATATTTTTTTTGGGGGGTCCAATACTTTTTTTGGGGGGTCCAATACTTTTTGGGGGGGGTCCAATACTTTTTTTGGGGGGTCCAATACTTTTTGGGGGGGTCCAATACTTTTTTTGGGGGGTCCAATACTTTTTTTGGGGGGTCCAATATTTTAATATATTTTTTTTTTTTTTTGTTATTTTTATTTTTTATTTTATTATTTATTTATATATTTTTTTTTTACTATTTTTATTATTATTACATTTATTTATTATTTGTTATTTTAATTGAATTTAAAATTATTTTATTTTATTAAAAAAACGCATCTGCGGTGCGGTTGCGGTAATCCCCATACAAAGTATAGGGGGACTTGCGGCAGGTGCGGCAAAACCGCACTTGCCGCACCTGCCGCAAGTCCCCCTATACTTTCTATGGGGATTACCGCAACCGCGCCGCAACTTGCACTTGCGGCGCGGTTGCGGTAAACCTTATGGGGATTACCGCAACCGCGCCGCAAGTGCTCTCACTCAGCCAGCGACTCGCAATGCGGCGCGGTTGCGGTAATCCTTATGGGGATTACCGCAACCGCGCCGCAAGTGCTCGCACTGAGCCAGCAACTCGCAATGCGGCGCGGTTGCGGTATGGTATGGAGGAGGAGGTGTGCGGGCATATGGAGGAGGGGGTGTGCGGGCATATGGAGGAGGATGTGTGCGGGCATATGGAGGAGGGGGTGTGCGGGCATATGGAGGAGGGGGTGTGCGGGCATATGGAGGAGGAGGTGTGCGGGCATATGGAGGAGGGGGTGTGCGGGCATATGGAGGAGGGGGTGTGCGGGCATATGGAGGAGGGGGTGTGCGGGCATATGGAGGAGGGGGTGTGCGGGCATATGGAGGAGGAGGTGTGCGGGCATATGGAGGAGGGGGTGTGCGGGCATATGGTAGGAGGGGGTGTGCGGACATATGGAGGAGGAGGTGTGCGGGCATATGGAGGAGGGGGTGTGCGGGCATATGGAGGAGGGGGTGTGCGGACATATGGAGGAGGGTGTGTGCGGGCATATAGAGGAGGGGGTGTGCGGGCATATGGAGGAGGAGGTGTGCGGGCATATGGAGGAGGGGGTGTGCGGGCATATGGAGGAGGAGGTGTGCGGGCATATGGAGGAGGAGGTGTGCGGGCATATGGAGGAGGAGGTGTGCGGGCATATGGAGGAAGGGGTGTGCGGGCATATGGAGGAGGGGGTGTGCGGGCATATGGAGGAGGGGGTGTGCGGGCATATGGAGGAGGGGGTGTGCGGGCATATGGAGGAGGGGGTGTGCGGGCATATGGAGGAGGGGGTGTGCGGGCATATAGAGGAGGGGGTGTGCGGGCATATGGAGGAGGGGGTGTGCGGACATATGGAGGAGGGGTGTGCGGGCATATAGAGGAGGGGGTGTGCGGGCATATGGAGGAGGGGGTGTGCGGGCATATGGAGGAGGGGGTGTGCGGGCATATGGAGGAGGGGGTGTGCGGGCATATAGAGGAGGGGTGTGCGGGCATATGGAGGAGGGGGTGTGCGGACATATGGAGGAGGGTGTGTGCGGGCATATAGAGGAGGGGGTGTGCGGGCATATGGAGGAGGGGGTGTGCGGGCATATGGAGGAGGGGGTGTGCGGGCATATGGAGGAGGGGGTGTGCGGGCATATAGAGGAGGGGGTGTGCGGGCATATGGAGGAGGGGGTGTGCGGACATATGGAGGAGGGTGTGTGCGGGCATATAGAGGAGGGGGTGTGCGGGCATATGGAGGAGGGGGTGTGCGTGGCATATGGAGGAGGGGGTGTGCGGGCATATAGAGGAGGGGGTGTGCGGGCATATGGAGGAGGAGGTGTGCGGGCAATGGAGGAGGGGGTGTGCGGGCATATGGAGGAGGAGGTGTGCGGGCATATGGAGGAAGGGGTGTGCGGGCATATAGAGGAGGAGGTGTGCGGGCATATGGAGGAGGATGGGGGGTGTGCGGACATATGGAGGAGGAGGTGTGCGGGCATATGGAGGAGGGGTGTGCGGGCATATGGAGGAGGGGGTGTGCGGACATATGGAGGAGGGTGTGTGCGGGCATATAGAGGAGGGGGTGTGCGGGCATATGGAGGAGGAGGTGTGCGGGCAAATGGAGGAGGGGGTGTGCGGCATATGGAGGAGGAGGTGTGTGCGGGCATATGGAGGAGGAGGTGTGCGGGCATATGGAGGAGGAGGTGTGCGGGCATATGGAGGAAGGGGTGTGCGGGCATATAGAGGAGGGGTGTGCGGACATATGGAGGAGGGGGTGTGCGGGCATATGCAGGAGGGGGTGTGCGGGCATATAGAGGGGGGGTGTGGGGGCATATGGAGGAGGAGGTGTGCGGGCATATGGAGGAAGGGGTGTGCGGGCATATAGAGGAGGGGGTGTGCGGGCATATGGAGGAGGGGTGTGCGGGCATATGGAGGAGGGGGTGGCGGGCATATAGAGGAGGGGGTGTGCGGGCATATGGAGGAGAGGGGTGTGCGGGCATATGGAGGAGGAGGTGTGCGGGCATATGGAGGAGGGGGTGTGCGGGCATATGGAGGAGGAGGGTGTGCGGGCATATGGAGGAGGGGGTGTGCGGGCATATGGAGGAGGAGGTGTGTGGGCATATGGAGGAGGGGGTGTGCGGGCATATGGAGGAGGGGGTGTGCGGGCATATGGAGGAGGAGGTGTGCGGGCATATGGAGGAGGGGGTGTGCGGGCATATGGAGGAGGAGGTGTGCGGGCATATGGAGGAGGTGTGCGGGCATATGGAGGAGGGGGTGTGCGGGCATATGGAGGAGGGGGTGTGCGGGCATATGGAGGAGGGGGTGTGCGGGCATATGGAGGAGGAGGTGTGCGGGCATATGGAGGAGGGGGTGTGCGGGCATATGGAGGAGGGGGTGTGCGGGCATATGGAGGAGGAGGTGTGCGGGCATATGGAGGAGGAGGTGTGCGGGCATATGGAGGAGGGGGTGTGCGGGCATATAGAGGAGGGGGTGTGCGGGCATATGGAGGAGGGGGTGTGCGGGCATATGGAGGAGGAGGTGTGCGGGCATATGGAGGAGGGGGTGTGCGGGCATATGGAGAAGGGGGTGTGCGGGCATATGGAGGAGGGGGTGTGCGGGCATATGGAGGAGGCAGCGGGATGACAGCGGCAGGGGTCGCAATGCCCGCTACGCGGGCATTGCGACGGCTCGCAATGGCCGCTTCGCGGCCAATGCTTCGCCGTGATGACGTCACAGAGTGTGACATATCCACGGCACGTTTTCGGGGTCCGACATGAAAATGCCTACGGCAATTATAGAGTAGATATATATATATATATAAACCATTTTAGGATAAAACTAGTATGTGTATGTGTAAAACCTGATACATTTGATGCTTACAAACTAAAACAACCCAGATAGGGTGTATGCATGAAGGTACGATTGGTGCCCTTACGGTAATTGGACAATTAATGTGCACACACCCATCCCTGTATGTGTATATATTTCTGTGCGAAATATTAAGAGTTGTACCCGAGGAAGGCTTTTTAAAATATTTTAGCCGAAACGCATTGTTATATACTTTTACTTATCAATACCAAATACATTTTGAAAATTCTGGATATGTGACTAATTTCTGGAAGCGCCTGTGATATACAACGGATGTTTTTACTTTATCATTGGTTTAGTTCTTCCGGCTCAGAGCAGCAAGCCAGACAATCTTCAGCTAGACCAAGTTACCCTTAACTGGGTAGAAGTGCAAGCAGACAAGATGCCTGAAAGGTGAGGGCAAAACCTCCTTCAAAAACTTTCTATACTATTGACATCTGCACTTAGATCTGCACCCTCTTTTTTCCTTTCTCCTCCCTATTAGCAGACCTTGCAGTTCTGTGAGGTCTATCATCTAAATTGCCTCTCTTTGCTGAGCTACAGAGGCTGCAAGTAAAATACAGGGGTTATGTATGGGAACAAGCTGTAATACAGGGAATATGTCGGGCACAGGCTCTAATACAGGGGCTATGTGGGGCACAGGCACAGGCTGTGGGGCAGCCTCTTGCTGTATACTGGGGGCTATGTGTGGCCTCCTGCTGTATACTGGGGGCTGTGGGTGGAATCCTGCTGTATACTGCAGGCTGTGTGTGGCCTCCTGCTGCATACTGGAGGCTGTGTGCGAGCTCCTAATCTCCGCTCCAGCTCAGTTTGGTTTTACTGATATCTGATGGCCGATAAGTATGTGGTCCCAGGAACTCAAAATCCTTCCTGGGGTATATAATCAACTCTCTTGGCCCCTTTACACGCAGCTACAGGTAACAGGTTTTCCACAGGTAACTTACTGGCTGCAGTGAAATCATGGAGACATGGTTCTATCTTGTTGCTGTGTACAAATGGAACTATGTTTCCATGATTTCACTGCAACCAGTAAGTTACCTGTGGAAAACCTGTTACCTGTAGCTGCGTGTAAAATGGCCATCTGAGATGAAACTGTATACCTCTCCCCACAGAGGAAGATGCAGAGGAGGTTCGCTTCTCACATGGTTCAGTTCTCTCATTAGAATGCCAATAAGAATTCTCATGAGATTTCTAGGGTTATTGACCTGCACAGCTGTGGCTGTCCCTGGGGACTTAGCGCAGTGATAGACGTTTTTTGCCAACCTCGATACCAATCGTTCCCTTCCAAGGAAACAAGACGAACATTCTCTTGGATGAAACATTCTGGAAGGCAGGGATAGAGGAACCAGCCTGAATAATACTGGTTGTTCTGCCATTTATGTGCAGCAAAAAGGGTACGACCAGTTACAACTCATAGACGTCACTAGATACCTATTTATCCTGTTTCCCCATACATGGGAAAGCTTCTCCTTTAAGAGAATGAGCCATATAGAAGGACCTGCCCCTGCTTCTCTGGATGAAGGAGACGGCAGACATGTTCTTGGGAAGACATGCATCCTTAGCTCCAATCCCTTCTTTCTACAAATCACCTCTTCTGTTAGATGATCCTGGTAAGAGCAATGCAATTACATGTTTTTGTGTAGAATCTATGTGACCAGGTTATAATCCAGCCACTGTTAAAGAGAGAACTGTGAGATCAGAGATGTGTTATACCATGTAATTATTCATGTTATCATGTTTGCATTGTATGAAGATAAAGGTATTTTTGTGTAGAATACTGTAAAGTGTA
The DNA here is from genome assembly GCA_033576535.1 of Allobates femoralis. Lineage (NCBI taxonomy): Eukaryota > Metazoa > Chordata > Amphibia > Anura > Aromobatidae > Allobates > Allobates femoralis. The sequence continues at coordinate 340,413,443 of JARQOC010000002.1, read as the reverse complement.
GTGTATTGTGCTCTGAGATACATCATTTGAGTTAGTGTTCCCTGTACTGTATATAGAGAGATGTTACCTCTGTATAGAATAGAGCCTGCTGCAGTGACCTTTACCCTAGTTAGTGATGTTCACTGCATTCTGTGTTGTATTACTGCTATGCTAATTGCTCTAATGTACCCAGTATTGACCGATTATTCTGTACCTTGTATTATAGTTTTTACCAATCAAGTTCATTCCATCACAATAAATTAAGACTACAGAACCTCTACAGTCTATTTACTGGGAAGTGGACGAAGGTTAGCTGTAAGCAGAAATCCACAACATCATACGTGGACGGAAGCAGAACACTGGGGGCTATCAATTCAGAAAGAGATTGGGAAGCCCACTCAAAAAATAATAACATTACTAGGTCTTGGTCCAGAGCGGAGTTTCTCCTACCTTCCGAAATAAGAGATTATGAGCTATCTATCTAACTTTTCTAGCCAACCACTTCTTCAACCACTGAGTTACAGTTTCTAGATGTCCTGATATATGTCAAAGAGGGGACCCTGCAGACCAGCTTATACATAAAAAATACTGATAGAAACAAATTGTTACACTTCAACAACCATAATCCACACGAAATGAAAAGGCCATTCCATATGGGCAGATTAAAAGAGTGGAAAGGATAATCAGTGAATCAGTGATAAGACACAGGTAACAAAACAAATTGATGGTTTAATGTGCAGATTCAAACAGAGGGGATACCCAGAGTCGGTGTTGAAACAACAGAGAGCGAAAGCACAGACCGATATCGTTAGCCCCTTGAGACGAGCATGTGAGGGTACTAGTAAAAGAATACCATTTATTACAACGTATGGGGAAGAGTCTAAAGGAATAAGTAAGGTTATCAACAAACAATGGGGCATCTTGAGAAGTTGCCTACCAGAGATTGAGGAGTTGCGGGTAAAACCATTGTTTTCATACAGACGGAATAAGAATTTGAAGGACCTTTTGGTCTGCTCAGATTTTGGTCCTATTAAGAAGCAGGTGCAACCTACTTTAACAGGAATCAAACGTACTGGTTGTTACACTTGTATCGATTGCATCAATTGTTCGCATAAAATCAAGTGTTCTTCTTTTAGAGATCCTAGAACAAGGAATTTGAGATCAAGCACTGCATGACTTGTAACAGTAGTCACGTGATTTATCTGTTAGAATGCCCATGTGGGTTGTGGTACGTGGGGGACACAGCCCTAGAATTCAAAGTGCGATTTGGGCAACACAGGTACACAATCAGGAAAAAGCGGCAGGATTTACCTGTACCCAAGCATTTTGTAGAGTTTAAGCATAAAGAAAAGGATCTGAAATTTAGGCTCATCGATATGGTACCTCCTATGAAAAGAGGTGGAGACAGGGAGAAGGCCCTTAAAGCCAAGGAGTTGAGGTGGATTCATAAATTGAATACCCTTAGGCCAAATGGAATGAACGTTGACTTTAAACTAACGTCCCTTGTATAAGTAATGGTTCATTAGGGCTAGGTAAGTCTAGTAATAAGAGACTTGGGTTTTATTTGGATAACCAATAAATTAAATGATGATCTCTAAGTGACACCCTGGGATGGGGAGGTTTTTCCTTATTCTCTTTGGAGTAATGGTTTTAGTATTCACACGCACGGTTTGATATCTTACCAATGTTATTTGGATTGACACTAACTGTTGTCTTATTTTTTCTGCTTGCAGCGCATTGGAATCCCGCTATTTAGAAGCTCCTTGAGACTGCCGGAGATGATGGACATGTAAGGTGGTTAAACTCCATGCCCCTTTTTATTAATTTCTTCTATGTGTACACTCTTATAGATAATATTAGTAATAATAAAAAGAAACTTTGCACTTTATGAATACTTCATTTTATTTTTAAGAGTGGTTTGCACCTATGGCTAGAGCGAGGGGAGTGTTTGGATTTGGAATAAAAAGCCTGAAATGACCATTATATCCCGTAGAACCTCAATTCATAGCTGAAAGGGGGACTCCAGTATGTTTACAGAGAGTCGTGCCCTGTTGCAATGGCACCTGGTACCCCGTTATATTGGGGGATCCATAGGTATGAGGTGAGGGATTTTGGTCACAGGGCTATATATCCTTGATATACCCATATAGAACGCTCTGGGCTTTCAGGGGTTAAAGAGGACCTGTCACCAAGCCAGGCATGGAGATCTAATTACAGCACTGGATACAGCATGTCTGCAGCATGCAGACAAGGGGTCACCCAGCACTTGAGCAGCCCTGTACCCCGAGATAATACACTTAGAAATCTTACATGCTATAGCCACTAAGGAGGTGGCTAGGGGCTGCAGCCAAGGGCAGATTCACACCCCCTGCATGTGTAATCTGCCCACCACTGCCAATCATTCTCTCCCTGTCTGCAGCATTTAAACAGAGTTTTTTTTTCTCTCCCGTGTAGCCTCGCCCTTAAGGGGGTGGGGCTAACGGACTTTCTGGGAGAGAGAAAAAAAACCTCTGTTTAAAGTTGCTGAAGAGGGAGAGAATGATTGGCAGCAGTGGGCAGATTACACAGGCAGGGGGTGTGAATCTGCACTTGGCTGCAGCCTCTAGCCACCTCCTTAGTGGCTGGAGCATGTAAGTTTTCTAACTGTATTATCTCGGGGTACAGGGCTGCTCAAGTGCTGGGGGACCCCTTGTCTGCATGCTGCAGACATGCTGTATCCAGTGCTGTAATTAGATCTCCATGCCTGGTTTGGTGACAGGTCCTCTTTAATTGCATTCCACACTCACTATGTAAAGTACTATGAATAATTTATGCATACAGCACAAAGGCACTTTAATTTTTGACAGAGCATTGTCACTTTATAATGCATTATCTATGATAATAAGATTGAGGTCGCACTGCCAGTGAGAGCCTCTGGTGTACAGGGAGCACAGGATGAAGTGCACAGATGCCAGAGTACCAAGATGGTGGCCGCGACACTTCATGTTGCTCCATGGCAACAAGGGGATCTCTGGGTAAGATGACGTCATTTCCGAGACGCCAGGAGCACGCTGGACACAGGGGCATGGTGTAAGTAATCACATTCATGTACTATTGTTATGGATTTCGGAAGGTGCTAGGAGTTAAGTGATTGGTGGATCCATTAAGCAGAATATGTAATTTTTATGAAAACAAGTGGTATATGTAATAATGTACAATGGTACACTATGTTAAATTATGTTTATAACAGTACTGTACTAAGTAGTGCACATATATGTCACATATTGGAAGGATTTTTATACATTAGGGTACCTTTACACGCCGCTACAACATGGTGGAAACAACCGGGTGCTTCACATGCACGACCACGCAAGAACGGTTACAAACGGTACCCGCACCGTCTTTACACGCCCTTACCTCGGGTTGATTTGGCGGTGCAAGATACATTTCTCTCATCTACCCGGTTGTTTCCACCTTGTTGTAGCGGCGTGTAAAGATACTCTTAGGGTTTATTAATATGATTGATGTGTAATTTATGAGGAGACATAAAAAGTTGTGATGTTTAGTGTGATGTTGCTAGAGGAAGGTTCTCAGAACCGAAATGTCGCCTTGATGTCCTGAAGGCCTAATAAAGGTATGCTTAATCTCTTTTGGAGTGCTGCGGTAAATTTTTGATATTTATATACGCACATAGGAGCATTGCTCTGACTGTCTTTGCACCCGACCACAAGCTGTGCTGCTTGGATTTTTCTTTTTCTAATTTTTCTAGCCTTCACAGAATCCCTATGAGGTCAAATAGTGAAGGTTCACTCTGATAAGATTCCCTATGTTCATTACATAAACAAACAAAGAGGAATGAGACCCTCCCACTCTCATGTCATAGGTGGCTCAAATTTTTTTCAGTGGGGGGAACCAACGGTAACCAGTTTATCAACTGGGAGAATGGTTACTGAATCCAGAAGTGTTCAGACGTATTACACTGACGTGAAGCTCTTCAAAGATCAACCTGATGGCTACCACAGAGAATGCCAAAACAAGAAATCGTAGTTCACTCTCTTCATAGCATAGCTCACTCTAGGAGTGTATGATCCTGGATCAGTTCTAGAAAGTTCCCCTCTAGCAGAACCCAGTCCTAGAGACCAGTTCTGTGTCGGACGCTGACCACTCTTACTGAATACCGATGGTTTTTTGAACAGAGTGTTCGTTAAGCTAGCTCACTCTAGGGATGAAAGAAGAAATAGGTTCTATACACCTATAAAGAGGATCCATGTCAGAGCCTGAGAACTCAGTATGACGGTTTGGAGGCTGAATGCCCTTACTGAAAACCAAGGTTTTTTTTAACAGGGTGTTGGTTTCACTAGCTTGCTCTAGGAGTTAAGCAACCAAGACCCTATGCACATACAGAGGGTATGGAAAGCATTCAGACTCCTCTAAATTTTTCACTCTATGTTTCATTGCAGCATTTGGTAAATTAAAAAAATGTCATTCTTTTCTCATTAATGTACACTCTGCACCTTGGCTGAAAAAAAAACAGAATTGTAAAAATATTTGCAAATTTATTTTGGAAAAAAAACTGAAATATCACATGGTCATAAGTATTCAGACCCTTTGCTCAGACACTTATATTTAAGTCACACGCTGTCCATTTCCTTGTGATCCTCTTTGAGATGGTTCTACTCCTTCATTGGAGTCCAGCTGTGTTTAATTAAACTGAAAAGGCTTGATTTAGAAAGGCACACACCTGTCTGTATAAGACCTCACAGCTCATAGTGCATGTCAGACCAAACAAGAATCATAAGGTCAAAGGAACTGCCCAAGGAGTTCAGAGACAGAAATGTGGCAAGGTACAGATCTGGCCAAGGTTACAAAAGAATTTCTGCAGCACTCAAGGTTCCTAAGAACACAGTGGCCCCCATAATCCTAGACCTGGCCGTTCAGCCAAAATGTCCAATTGTGGGAGAAGAGCCTTGGTGAGAGAGGTAAAGAAGAACCCCAAGATCCGTGTGACTAAGCTCTAGAGATGCAGTAGGGAGATGAGAGAAAGTTTCACAAAGTCAACTATCACTGTAGACCTCCACCAGTTGCAGAGTGGCGGAGTGGCCCAACAGAAGCTTCTCCTCAGTGCAAGACATATGAAAGCCTGCATAGAATTTGCAAAAAAGCACATGACGGACTCTCAGACTGTGAGAAATAAGATTCTCTGGTCTGATGAGTTGTAGATAGAACTTTTAGGTGATAATTCTAAGCGGAATGTGTGGAGAACACCACGCACTGCTCATCACCTGCCAATACAATCCCATCAGTGAAACATGGTGGTGGCAGCATTATGCTATGGGGTGTTTTTCAGCTGCAGGGACAGGACAACTGGTTGCAATGGAAGGAAACATGAATGCGGCAAAGTACAGAGATATCCTGGATAAAAACCTCTTCCAGAGTGCTCTGGACCTCAGACTTGGCCCAAGGTTCACCGTCCAACAAGACAACGACCCTAAGCAACAAAAGAGTGGATTCAGAACATCTCTGTTACCATTCTTGGCTGGCCCAACCAGAACCCTGACCTAAAGCCAATTGAGCATCCCTGGAGAGACCTGAAAATGGCTATCCACCAACATTCACCATCCAACCTGACAGAACTGGAAAGGATCTACAAGGAAGAATATAAAAGAAAAATACAGGTTGCTCCACACTGCTAGTTTTAGATCGTAGGTTCGATTAAGCAGCCCCCCTGCTCACCTGGTCCAGTTGTGCCGACCGCACAACTGGTTGGTAGGCTAGGATCCAACCCCGTGGGGTCTCCACAACGACCGGGAGCTGAGGGGAAAATGGTTCACGTAGTCCGCCGGCATCCGGCCCACGTGATAGCTGAGGAGGGGTGGCGATATGACGAAGGCAGGTCCTGTGAGCCGAGCTGCCGAACAACACGCTTCCCGCAGGGAAGTGTTGTAGTGGTTCAAATGAAAAGAGGTGATATTGTATCAGCGCTCGCAAAGCACCAGGACTCCGTTCTTTGTATAATTACCTCTAGGCTTTATTATTTCGGTGTAGCAAACCCGGTTTCCACACAAAGGAAGAATGGCAGAGGATCCCCAAATCCAGGTGTGAAAAATTTGTTGCATCCTTCCCAATAAGACTCATGGCTGTACTAGCTCAAAAGGGTGCTTCTACTCAATACATGTGATATTTGTTTTTATTTTTTAATAAATTTGCAAAAATGTCTACATTTCTATTATTTTAGTCAAGATGGGGTGCAGAGCGTACATTAATGAGAAAAAAATGAACTTTTTTGAATTTACCAAATGGCTGCAATGATCAAATAGTGAAAAATTTAAAGGGTTTAGACCAGGGGTCCCCAACTCCAGGCCTCGAGGGCCGCCAATAGTGCATGTTTTCAGGATCTCCTTAGTATTGCACAGGGGTTGGAATCATTACCTGTGCATTTGATCACATTAACACCTGTGCAATACTAAGGAAATCCTGAAATCCTGCACTGTTGGCGGCCCTCGCGGCCTGGAGTTGGGGACCTCTGGTTTACACATACTATCAATTTGGCAAAACATCAGACCTATCTAAGTGGAAATAGGTTAGTTGCTGCTGCAGGCCTGGGGGGTACTGTGTATGTGAGTCGGTCGACAGGGAAGGGGTACTCGGATACCGGGACAGGTGGTTGCTTCGGTGGGAGATCACGACTGGTCGTTCCCAGTGCCGTGCCCTGGACCCTCAGTGGCGGAGATGGGGTGATGATGATGGGGGAATTGTAACGTGACGCCACCTGTGGTACCTGGTAATAGCGAGAACTAGTCCTCACTTTGATGGTATTGTAGAAGCCCTTCGGGCGGCGAATAACTGAGGCAGAGTCCAGATTAGCTCGAACAGTTCTTTACTGGTACCGGGCAGATGTTAAGGTACACAGTACAGTCTGGCTGAACAGGGTTGGTAGCCACAGATCTTGGAGGACTTTCCAGAGTCTGGCAGTGGTGCCTTTAGTATGGCGTTCCTGGTCCTGTCCCTCTGTCTGTCTGTATTTGCCCCTCTTGAGCCAAGTCTCTAGTCTTCGGGGTCTGTTTCCTAAAGTCTCTTACTTGTCGGTGTTCTGGACCCAGCTGCGGGACCGATGTTGGGCTTCTTTAGGGGTGCTGCGGCTCCCTTGTGTCGGGCCCTCAGCTTGCCGGTCTGCAGTTAGGGTCCAACCAGTCCTGGAGTAACCCCCTTCAGAGTCTGGGTCACCCCTCTCCTAAGAGGCGCCCTCCTGTTTCAGCCACAGGGTACCCTGCGTCTGCCTTTGCTGCTCTCCTCACACTGTCTGCCTGACACTATTGTCACTTCCTGTCTCCCTCTCTCTAGGCTCCACCCCCTGGGACCTATCGAATACAAATTCTCTGTGTTAAAGTGGCCTACTGTATGGATGCAGGGTGCAGACTCTGTAGGGTCCTCCATATCCACGGCTATGGAGGCACTACACCTGCTGTTTGGGGTGCAGTACCTCCCTGTGGCACCATGCCATAGGGGTGCCAACCCCCCCAGTTAAATACACTCGTCCGCGAGTGTTACAACCAAACCGGGTTTGAGCTATACTTTTTATTAACATGTACCCGGGTAACTTTTTAAACAAACAGAAAACAATACGATTACTTTGTGTACTTTTGCGGGAGGTGCAAGGCTTCAAAAGTTGCAATAAAACATTTTACTTTAAGGTTGCATTAGCCCAACTAAGCTGGGTATTAAGTCTCTGACTTCAAGTTCAATCGGGCTTTTTTTAAAACAACAGTTCACATTTACGTTCATGTGATTATTGTTCAAGTGCTGCAAGAAAAAGGCATAATAAACAACTATTTAGAGTGGTACACTATACCGGGTTAAGCTTGTCAGTCGTAACTTATGCTGACGTGGATCGCGTACCACCCACGGCGTCTTGCATGGCGTACACATGTTACCACCTCCCCACAATATAGGTCTCGGTCTGGGTGGCCTTGGGGGAGAAAGGATTCCACATCCCTCCTTGCCACAAAAACCTCGGAATAGAGGCCTTCTTCCCGGGCAAAACCGTACCCGATGCCCAGGATGTAAACAGTGATGACCCCCTTTTTCTGCTGCTCAAGGGGTTGTGGCAGCTAATTGCGGAAAAGATACAGGCTTGGCGGGTTTCCAGTTTGTTTGCCCACCAGGCTTCACGTCGCCACTGCCATTCCACCTTGTTGTCCTGAGCAGGCTGTGTGAACCAGGGTCGTCCTACAGGTTGCCAGGTTCGTCCGGTGTCGGTCGCAGGTTGTCTAGTCCTCATAGCTCCAGCACCAGCTCGCACTATTGGTTGTCTGGCCCTCCATAGCCCGCGGCGCCCGGCTTCCTCTGTGCCACTGATGGCTCTTTCCTCCTCCGAATCCTCCTCCTCCCCGACACTGACTTGCTCCACAGGACGCTCATTATGCTCCTCCTCGATCAGATCAGGCTCCTCTGGAAAACGGATGAGGTACTTCGGTTCAGTAGCCTCCTCTTCTCCGGGCTCCACTGTAGGCAGGGCCGCTGGTTTTGGGACCTCAGTGTTGGGCTCAGCTAGTTCTGTGGGGGCATGGCTCTCACCTGTTACCGGGTGCTGGGTCTATGTTGCTACTGTCATTCCCGGTTCCGTGTTTAGCCTGAGTCCCTTCTGCTGCTTCACACACCAGCTGAGTTTTAGGATCATCTCGGCACTCCAATGCTGGATAGTCCACTCTGTGGTCTCCTGGATTCGAGTACGCAAGTCCCGCAATGCTGCTCCCCAGAGGGCGATGTCATCTCCCTCAGTTTTGAGGGTGGCTACTCCCAGGGCAGCGTGGTCGGCTATGATATCTTCCTCGACCTCCCGGATTAACTCTCCAAATCTGGGGACTGCCATCTCTACCAGGCCGCACACGGGTAACAGGTCCGGAGAGTGCCAGGGTGTCTCATTCTGACTTCTGGCCACTTTCTGTTTACTTTTTATAGTCCCGAGCTGGTGCGGTCTGGTTCCTGGCCCGCCCCATGGTTATTTAGTGGCAAGGGGGACGGGGAGGCAGTTTGGGGCCTCTTGCATGGCCCTATTGACTTGAGGGGCCGAGGCATGCCCCTGGGCCAGCACATAGTCTTTTACATAAGTAGACCCGCTTATTGGAATAGTTCAGTCAATCAGCTTCGGGTCTTCCCGGGGCCAGTCACTGCACTTCGTTCAGCTTCGGCAGAGCGGAGGGGCAGGACTTATCTTCACACTCTTTCAGCCGCGCAGCCACGATGCTCTTTCCGCACTGTGGCGCAGAAATGGTGGCCCGATTTTACAGTGTACAAAACAGTTAATAAAGTCCAAATTGAGGCCCGGTTTTACCGGGCACGGGATCCTGTTTGTGACGCCAATTTGAGTTGGTCGACAGGGAGGGTGTACTCGGATACCGGGACAAGTGGTTGCGTCGGTGGGGAATCACGGCTGGTTGGTTCCCGATTCCATGCCCTGGACCCTCAGTGGCGCGGATGGGGGTGATGATGATGGGGGAATGGTAACGTGACGCCACCTGTAGTACCTGGTAATAGGTTTACCAGCACTGCGGCCGGCCACTGAGGTGGTGTAAATGCAGCTTTAGTAGTACAGCTCCCCACAGGTGGAGCTTTACCTCAGGGCAGCGGGGTGGATGAGGGGAGTAGTAGTCCTCACTTCGCTGGTATTGTAGAAGCCCTCCGGGTGGCGAATAACTGAGACAGAGTTGAGATTAGCTCGAACAGTTCTTTACTCGTACCAGGCAGATGTTAAGGTACACAGTACAGTCTGGTTGAACAGGGTTGGTAGCCGCAGATCTTGGAGGATTTTCCAGAGTCTGGCAGTGGTGCCTTTAGTATGGCGTTTCTGGTCCTGTCGCTCTGTCTCTGTCTGTATTTGCCCCTCTTGAGCCAAGTCTCTAGTCCTTGGGGTCTGTTACCTAAAGTCTCTTACTTGTCGGTGTCATGGACCCAGCTGCGGGACCGATGTTGGGCTTCTTTAGTGGTGTTGTGTCTCCCTTGTGTCGGGCCCTCAGCTTGCCAGTCTATCGTTAGGGTTGGACCTTTTACTAGCTGCCTTGGCTCCGGTATGCCGGTGGTGACCTGGGCCTCCAGCTGGCTCCAACCAGACCTGGAGTAACCCCCTTCAGAGTCTGGTCACCCCTCTCCTAAGAGATGCCCTCCTGTCACTCCCTGTCTCACCCTCTCTAGGTTCCACCCCCTGGGACCTACTGAATACCAGTCCCCTGTGTTAAAGTGGCCTAATGTATGGATGCAAGGTGCAGACTCTGTAGGGTCCTCCATATCCACGGCTATGAAGGCACTACACCTGCTGTTTGGGGTGCAGTACCTCCCTGTGGCGCCTTGTCATAGGGGCGCTACATATGACCCCACCCATTGAAAGGAAATGCGAATCTTTTAAATTAGGGATAGACTTAGCGCTAATGATCAGAAAATGGCATATAATGAAGGGACGCTGGTGCTGAGTTGACCCTTATGCGAGTTGTTTATTCAATAACATCAACATAAAATCAATGTAAAAAAACAAAAGTATAAAAACAAAGGTATCTTTAAAATGTGCACATATCTTAGAACCTGGACTAATAAAAATAAAAATTTAAATCAAAAAGTGTTAAAATGTTTAAAATGCTCTATATCATTGTGTCCCCATGATGGTTGGTACTCAGAAGTGTCTAGGAATCTCAATGTTGAAGGTGGTCTCACTTCATTTGTTGTCTTTAAGACATTTCTAGGCACTACTCAGCACCAACCATCATCATATATTTGACACAATCATATAGAGCATTTTAAACATTTAAACACTTTTTGATTTTCATTCCTATTTTTATTACTGCAGGTTCTAACATACATGCACATTTTAAAGATACCTATGTTTTTATACTAATTTTTTTTTTTTTACATTGATTTTATATTGATGTTATTGAATAAACATCCCGCATAAGGGTAAACTCAGCACCAGTGTCCCTTCATTATATGCCATTTTCTGATAGTTAGTGCTCTTACTATCCCTAATTTTAAAAAAATTAAAGGGGTCTGAATACTTTCTGTACCCACTGTATAAAGAGACTATTTCTTTCTTGGTGCATTCTGAGATCTATCAGCTCTAACTATCCTTCTATCCCACAGATCTTGGAGTTTTTACAGGATGCATTGACAGAGCACCCAAGCCTAATAGCACCAGAATTACAGAGTCAGGCAATCAAGTATTATCTAAAGTTCAATTCTAGGTTGAGACCTTGATTCTCTGAGACCTTGATTCTCTTAGTACTCAGATAGCTGAAGGCTGTTTGAATCCCTAAACTCTGTGGAGTGGAGATTCCTAACTCTTAAGGTACCATCACACACAGCAATATTGCTAGCAATGTCACTGGCAATTTGCTGGTTGCAGTGAAATCATGGACACATTGTTCCATTTGTACACAGCAACAAAATATAACAATGTGTCCATGATTTCACTGCAACCAGCAAATTGCCAGTGAAATTGCTAGCAAAATTGCTGCATGTGACGGTACCTTTAAGATGGTACACTTGCTAGCTGTTACTTCTTCAAGAAGAATGAGCCAGCTTCAGGCTTTGTTCTCTAAAGAACCCTACACTGTATTTACATAGGATAGGGTCAATCTAAGGCTTCTTTCCCCCTTCAGATCGAAATAACCATCATCAGAAAATATGGATCAGATGATCTCTCTTCAAGCTTATGTCCCTGAGACAACATTGTCTAAGGAAAAGGATCTCTCCACTCTTGACGTTTAAAAATGTCTAGGAATCTATCTTGTGAGGACAGGGTTGCAAATCTACTAGTACTTCATGCGAGGAAGTACCAAGGGAAGAAATCCTCAACACCTTCTTTGTTGAGATGGATTTGTGATTGCATTAAGCTATGTTGCCAGATTGCCAACATTCCATCACTTCAGTTCACTTCTGCTCATTCGTCTAGGGCAGTTTGAACAACCTGGGCAGAAAGAGATTATGTCTCTATAGACCAAAGATGTCGATCAGCTACATGGTCCACGCTGATAAGTTTCTGTAAATACTACAGTTGAAGCATCCTCTGCTTCTACTACTTTTGCTAGATCTGTTCTGTACTCTATCTCAAACCCCCGCAAATAAATACATGCTAGATCCCATATTGTGATGCTGTGGACAAAGGGAAGTTTGGATTATTATGTTAATCTGTTTTTCCCTCGTAGTGATCTCGGGGAGGTAAAGGGGAGGGACCTTCAAAACTTATTAAAAGTTCCACTTTGTCTTGCTGGTGTACAGGGGCATGGTAACCCATATTGCTGATTGACTAGGGGAAAACAGATTAACATAATACATAGTAATCCAATCTTCTCTTAAATATATACGCTGCTCTCAAGAACTATTTCCTGCTGATACTTTTACTTTGCCAGCTGTGCTGTGCCTGAATTATTGTGACTAAATTTAAATTAGCTTTCACCATATACGCTTGTTTGCACTGCTCATTGTTTCTTTGCACCCTCTCCTGGATTTACTTATTCTTTGCTACATGTGTGTAAATACAGACTTGAACTCAAAACCTTGTCTCTGTCCTGTCTAGTTCCACATCACGAGATTCCTTGGTATCCACTAAATTATTACACAGAGATAAAAAATATACAAAAAGGTAGAAAAAGCTTATGATGAGCTTGGTCTGTATGCTAACAATAGTTGTGCAAATATTATACTTTGAAAATTAATGCCATTGTTAAAATTACCTTTTATGACAAGTATGATCTAAAACTACATTGGAGTGTACATTACCTGCTTCTTTGGAATACACCTTTGTCTCCCTCGCCACTCCTATGCAGTCCTTATACAATGGATACAGTTTCACAGTGTATCTTTGGAATAGTTCAATATCTGAAAAATGAGATAAGCAGCAAACAGATAGTATTTAAGTGTTAGTAACGATTTGGGTCATTTAAGCCCTTCCCCGCTGAGTCCGTTTTCACCTTCCACATCTGGCAATTTTTTTAAATTCTTACCAGTCTCACTATATCCTACTATATAATCGTCTAATTCTGTCTGTCTGTCTCTCTGTAACGGAAATCCTGCGTCGCTGATTGGTCGCGGCCGGCCGAGCGTGACCAATCAACGACGCGGGATTTCCATTACAGAGAAAAACAGACAGAATTAGCCACAGATTGCCCCGCCCACTACTCCGTGGCAGCTCGGCAGCAGAAAATGGTGGAGCAGGGCCGGCGTCAGGACCCGGCATACCCGGGCAAATACCTGGGCCCAGGCGTGACTGAGGGGCTCACCGTCACCCGCACGTATCACGACGGTATTATTATCTTACCGGCGACGCAATACGGTGCTCTCATTCATTCCTGGGGCCGGTCACCAGCCCCCGCTCTGCCCCCTCATCCAGGCCATCACATCCGCTGCGTGGAACACACGGAAGAGGAGCCCCCTTCACTTTCTCTCCCTTTGCATTCCACACTGTGGAATGCATAGAAGAGGAAAACGAGTCACTACTGAGAGGCTGAGACGGGATGGCGCGTGTGAGGAAGTGGCGGCGGCAGCAATGGTGAGTCAGTGGCTCCACAATGGAGCTGAAGATGACATGTATTTGCTAAGAGGGGGATATTATGAATGGGGGCAGAGCAGTGTTGGGTATATTATGAGTGAGGGCAGTGTTTGGGGGTATATTATGAGTGGGGGCATCCTGGAGGAAAGGGGCGAGCAGGGGGGCATGAGGGGGACTGGAGCCTGGAGGAGAGGGGGGAGCAGGGGGCAGGCTGCTGAGCGGTCAAACAAACAGTTGGCGCACATAAGGAAATGATTTGGGTCACTATTTCAGGAGCTACTTGGCTGGATACCGGCACACTGGATGAGGTCTTTGCTCCTGATGAAACTGGTAAGTGAAACGTACATCGAGCACCCTTCTTTTTGCAGGATGGACATTGTCATACCATAGGTTGTGGTGACATAACAGTTCATTTGGGATGTTTTTCTATATTCATGCTTAAAAACATGCTGATCTGAATTTAACTCTGTGATGGTCTGTGCTTATACTGGGTAGGGAGCACACGCTGTGGTAGCAGGCTGCTATAACTTTGCACTAAAAGCACCTTATTATATACAGTATATACAGCAGTGAAGGGCTCAGCCATAGCATGCAGTAGGAACATTCAGTGATATATCATTTGATGTTATTGATCCGCTGTTTTTGATATGCACATATATTGTGGACTTGTAGCCACCCCTAGTTATGTATCATTAACTTATACATCCTGCATTCCTCTCTTTTATCTGTACCACCACCTGTTTTTAGAGTTCCTCTAAATAAAATTGATTTTATTTGCATGATACTCGGTGTGTTGTTCATATATGATTTGAGTATGTCTTGCTCAGTGTCGCTCTCATAGGGGATTTCCCCTGTTGTGAGTGACGCACATTTGTGATGCCAATCTGGATTGTTTTGCTAATTTGTGAGGGACCAGTAGGGATTTTTTTTTGCAAAATTTGGGGTACAGAACATTTTTGTTTTCTTTCAGTGTAAGGGTGAGTGCCCTCGAACAGAATTACTAGTGTTCAGAACGCAGCATGTTTTCGATGCATCCAAAATATTGCATTCTACAGTCCAAGCACAATGAATTGGATTGATAGAAATCCCATGCCCACTGTGCTTCTTTTTTCCACAATGTAAACTGACCTGCATTGCAGCTTCCAAAGCTCCAGCATGTCAATTTATGCTTGAGGAAAGGCTAGTGTTCTTGGTGGAAGAAAACAGCGAAAATCTGCTGCACCCAGAATCATGATCATGTGCATGAAGGCTGCATTCTCCCACTGAGAATACTCACATCTCTGCAAGAGAAGATGCGCTGTGTCCAGAATTAACTTAGGAATTAGTCTAAAGCTAGGGTCATATTCTTGTGTTCTGCGCTGAACACTTCCGTTGAGATTTTCATGTAAATGCCCCCCAAAATGTGATTTGGATGAAACCACAGACTGAACTACTCTCTGTAATGAGGCAGATGGATACACTTCAGACCCCGTTTGGCATCTGTTACAGTGGTATTTTTTTAGGTGTGCACAGAACTGTCATCCACATCTTTTGCATTGAAAAGATGCCTAAAATGATGGGACACTGCCAGAACAGAGACCAGAGGAAGGACAAAATATCTCCATCTGCCTCATTATAGTGAGTGGTTCCATTGGGGATTTTGTCTGAATCTCGGTTTTTGGGATTTTCACAGAAACCCCGATGCAGGAGGTCAGCGGAGAGTGCAGGATAAATATGACCTAAGTATTATTTTGATTTTTGGTAGGTAGAATGAAGAAACAGACAGCAGTATAAGAATAGTTCTTTTTTTTATTTTTACGCAGTTCTCCATGTGCTATCAATGATAGGATGGATTTATTCTTTGGGTCATGCACAGTTGTTGACAGGCCCACTCCAGTGTCGGGGAAGACTCGGGAACCGGGCAGCAGTTATTCTTCTTCACTTCTTGATTTTTTTCAAAGGGACAGACGGGGGCCGAGACCCGGTCCCGTGACCCTGGAGGTGTCATTTTAATAAACGGGGTAGATGACGGGGCATGACTAGGGAAAGGGGAATTCATGACGCCACCTGCGGTATGTGGCCAGGACGGCTGCTGCTGCTTCAGAAACTCTGGGGACGGTGACCGGCAGCTTGGATGGTTCCGCTCCCCGCAGGTGGAGTACGGTCCCCAGGGCAGTAGGATGGAGCAGTCAGATTGTACCTTGGCAGATGTTTACTGGGTCATCAGTACCTCGGTGTCTCATGCGGCCTCTGTGGCTGGTGGTCATCGCTGAACAAAGTCTCACACACCACAGCTGGAGTTCTGTTACATTTAGTCAGTTGTTTCAGCCTGGCCACCGAGTACTTCCCATGCCAACTTCAAGTTCAGCATTGCCTCCAGAACCGGGTCAGTGCAGTCAAACCTTGGTTGGTGTCCCTTTCCCTTTCACTAGGTGTTTCTGTCTCTGGTGGTCTCTCTCTCCCAGCGCTATAAGGAGTATTTCTCTTCTGGGGCGAGCATGACACTAATCTGCCCCCAGGCTCTCAGCGCTTCCGCAGCACAGAGCTCAGGTACCAACAGCCCCATGTGCTTATTTGTGACCCCCTCCCGGGGCACTGCTCTCTAGTTCAGCCACCTTCTCCGAGTTGGGTTGGGTGTTCAGCCACAGCTCTCGTTAGAATCTTGAGGCCTCTAGTTCAATGGATCAGGCTTGAAGCATCCGCGCCGTGTTCAGGGCCGGGTCCCTGTATCGTCCACCAGCCCCTCTGTCTCACCAGATAAGGGCGTACGGAGATCTACATCTCGTTCCTTACTCCAAGGGCTCCCTTCTTCTTTGTCTACTCATCTCGGTCTTTTCCTATCGGGGCGACCGTGGTTGGGAGGCACCGCACTGCCTCTACACTCCCGACTTCCACTCTACTCCTTTCTCGGTGGTCTCTCCTCTCCAACTCTCTTACTACACTTCCCTGTCCCCCCTTTTTGAGCTTCGGTCCTCCCTCTGGGTCCACCCACCATCCCAGGGACCTACGGGTTGCTTGTTTGTGTGTGTTTTGGCTCAACTGCACCATCCCAACTCCTGGAGAGCAGAGGCACAATGCTCCCTAATCGCAAGAGTACAGTACCTCTGGAGACAGCCTACCTGGTGGGGTGCTACATTGTCACCCTAAGGAAGTTTCAACCTCAGGGCGCTGCTACTCAATTACTCCTCAGCGCCAAGAAAAAGAGGCGCTTAGGAATAAAGCCTCTTAACAAATGCCATTGAAAGGTGTATCGGCAGTCATTAAGGGGTTAAGTAGCTGGTACTACATGCATAAAAATTGTCTGACACAATAAAGACAAGACAAATTAGTTAGACTTCATGATATTTATGAACTATCTACAGCAGGGGTCTCAAACTCGCGGCCCCCGGGCCGCATGCGGCCCGCCACGCTCCCCAGTGCGGCCCCGGGCTCATTATACATGGAGCCGCCGCGGTACCGCTTTATTGTGACTTCCGGGTACCGGCGGCTCAAACAAGCGCCTTCGCGCCTGTACATTCATGCAAGCAAGCGGCCGGTGGACCAATCAGAAGCCTCCTGTGACGTCACAGGAGGCTTCTGATTGGTCCGCCGGCCGCCTGCTTTCATGAATGCACAGGCGCGAATGCGCTTGTTTGTTTTCTTCCGGGTACCGCCGGCTCAGCTCACAGTAATGCGGTACCGCGGCGGCTGCATGTATAATGAGCCCGGGGCATTAATGAAACAGGCTGACCGGGCTCTCAGTTTGCGGTCGCAGCTGCTGCCCCCTGTGACAGCGGGAGCACAGCGGTAAGTGATCACCGGAGCTGATAGCCAGCCCCCCCCCCCCCTGCTCCTCTCCCGGCCAGAGCTGACAGTAAATGCCCCCTCCCCCTCCACTGCTCCCAATCCAGCCGGAGCTGACAGTACATGGCCTTTCCCCAACCCCCCTTCCCCTGCTCCTCACCCGGCCAGCTAAAAGACCATCAACTCAAAACCCCTCCTGCTCCTCATCACCTGCCACCTCAGGGCTGACAGGGTCATACCACCTCCCGGATTAAGTTCAGCCAGCCCCTGATCAGGTGTGTGAGAGAGAGAGAGTGTGTGTATGTGTGAGTGCATTTGTGTGTATATGTGAGTGAGTGTGTGTATATGTGAGTGTGTGTATGTGTGTGTATTTGTGTGTATATGTGAGTGTGTGTGTATTTGTGTGTATATGTGAGTGAGTGTGTGTATATGTGAGTGTGTGTGTATTTGTGTGTATATGTGAGTGTGTGTGTATTTGTGTGTATATGTGAGTGTGTGAGTGTATTTGTGTGTATATGTGAGTGTGTGTTTGTGTGTATGTGAGTGTATTTGTGTGTATATGTGAGTGTGTGTGTGTATTTGTGTGTATATGTGAGTGTGTATTTTTGTGTATATGTGAGTGTGTGTGTGTATTTGTGTGTATATGTGAGTGTGTGTTTGTGTGTATGTGAGTGTATTTGTGTGTATATGTGTGTGTGTGTGTGTATGTGTATAACAGTGAGTGTGTATTTGTGTGTATATGTGAGTGTGAGTGTGTATTTGTGTGTATATGTGAGTGTGTATTTGTGTGTATGTGAGTGTATTTGTGTGTATATGTGAGTGTGTGTATGTGTATAACAGTGAGTGTGTGTGTATTTGTGTGTATATGTGAGTGTGTGTGTGTGTATTTGTGTGTATATGTGAGTGTGTGTGTGTATTTGTGTGTATATGTGAGTGTGTGTGTGTGTGTGTATATGTGAGTGTGTGTGTGTGTGTTTGTGTGTATTTGTGTGTATGTGAGTGTGTATTTGTGTGTATGTGAGTGTATTTGTGTGTATATGTGAGTGTGTGAGTGTATTTGTGTGTATATGTGAGTGTGTGAGTGTATTTGTGTGTATATGTGAGTGAGTGTGTGTATTTGTGTGTATATGTGAGTGTGTATGTGTGTGAGTGTATTTGTGTGTATATGTGAGTGAGTGTGTGCATTTGTGTGTATATGTGAGTGTGTGTGTGTATGTGTATATGTGAGTGAGTGTGTATTTGTGTGTATATGTGAGTGAGTGTGTGTATATGTGAGTGAGTGTATATGTGTATATGTGTGAGTATTTGTGTATATATGTGAGTGAGTGTGTGAGTGTATGTGTGTGTGAATATTTCTGAGTGAGTGTGTATATGAGTGAGTGTGTATATGTGTGAGTGTGTATATATGTGTGCGTGTATTCCCGAGCCGCCTGAGCAGCACATCGCCGGCGGCTGCTGGGTGCAGGCTGGTGCCGGCCGCCGGGTGCTAGCCGGTGCCGGCTGCTGCCACAAGCAGAAGACTGGGAGCCACAGAGGAAGAAGCTGCTGGAAAGAGAAGAGTGGAGTCAGGTAAGGCGCCGTTACAGCCGAAGATAGCAGCCTGGCGGGGGGGAAGGGGAACGTGACCGCTGAAAGTGCCTAGGGCGGCAGGAGCTCCAAATATGGCCCTATGTAAGTGTGTCAATGTGTGAGTGTGTGTGTGTATGTGTGTATGTATGTGAGTGTGTGTGAATGTGCGGGTGTGTATATATGGGCTTGTCCACGCACCTGCGCTCTTAGTATTTTCAGCAGACGCGGTCCCTGGTTACCTGATGTGTATCGTGGTAACCAGTTCATACAGCAGGCTGCATAGTGTGCGCTTATCCAGAGCGCACAGGGAAACACTGCAAGCAGCGTTTCCCTGTGCGCTCGGGATAAGCGGACAGTGGGCAGCCTGCTGTATGAACTGGTTACCACGATACACATCGGGTAACCAGGGACAGCGTCTGCTGAAAGCGGCCGCATACACGCACCTGCGCTTCTCTGTCAAAGCCTAAGTATTTAGCGCAGAAGCGCTAAATACTAAGAGCGCAGGTGCGGTGGACAAGCCCTATGTGAGTGTGTGTGTGAGCGAGAGAACAAAAAGAACAGAGACCAGGACATTACTACAGGATGACCAGGGAGGAACATTACTTCAAGAAGGGGACCAGGATTGGGACATTACTACAAGACGGGGACCAGTTTGGGGGACATTAATATACAATGGGGACCAGTATGGGGACATTACTACATAAAGTAGATTAGGGTGGGGACATTACTACAAGAAGATCAGAATTTGTACTTTACTAGATTGAGCAAAAAAATTCTGGTATTGCTAAAATGTCACTTAGGGTACCGTTACACGTCGCAACATTGCATGCAATTTCACTGGCAATTTGCTGGTTGCAGTGAAATCATGGACACATTGTTCTATTTTCTTGCTGTGTACAAATGTAACAATGTGTCCATGATTTCACTGCAACCAGCAAATTGCCTGTGAAATTGCATGCAATGTTGCGACGTGTAACGGTACCCTTAAGGTGCTGTCACACGCGGCGATCTGGCCTCCGATGTCGGAAGCGATGTGCGGGTGCCCGCTCGCTTCCGACATCGCAGGCCAGCTGTCACACGGCACGACGTTGCCGGTGACGCGGCGGCGATGTGGGCGGATCCATCGCTCGCTGGGCTGGGCTCAGCCCAGAGAGCGATGGCTCAGAAACACTGCGATATAGGCTGGATCGCACCGCCAACAGTGTCAGACGGCGCGATCCAGCCTAATCGCTGGTCACAGGTTGACAGGTTTATGAACATGTTCATAAACCTGTCAACCTGCGACCAGCGATAATTTGCAGTTGCGTCGCGCTGTCACACAGCGCGACGCACTTGCAATATCGCCCGCGACATCGCTGTGACGTCACTTTTCGGCGATGTCGCGGGCGAAATCGCCACGTGTGACCCCACCTTTAGTCCTACAAGCAATGCGGCCCCCGATATCAATTTTTTTTCAACGTGCGGCCCACCAACCCAACTGAGTTTGAGACCCCTGATCTACAGGATAGGTCATTAATGTTAGATCATTGGAAGTTTGACAGCTGGCATCCCCACTGATCACCTGACTTTAGCCACAGTGCCAGCAACATGTAACAATGAAAGGGGTAAGACTACCACAGCTCTGATCACTTGATTGTGGTAGCTGTTGGAGCCCGATCTATCTGATACTGATGATCTAAAATTCGGATAGGTCATCAATTTCATAAGGCCAGACAACACCTTTAAGTTATCTTGTTAATAAAAAGTATAATAAAAAACAAAACAAGACTGTTGTTTATATGACACCAATATTGTCTGTACGGATAAGATTTGGAAAGTGATATAGTATTCCTAAAATAAATCTTAACAAAATGTACATAACTATTGTGGTGCAGTGAAAGGATGTAGTGCTGGATGGAAGGTATATTTCTCCCAGCATGATAAAATGTGGCCTGAATTTTCCCTAACTCTTTGGGTTTTCAGGGCAGCACCTGACATGCACAGCTGCAGCAATCAAGCCTGCATAAGCCAGTTAGTAGAGGAATCTTAGATTGTGAGGAGTTAGGCTGGAGAAAGCCTGAATGTATATTGTGTCTGGCTATATATGCTGCAAAGGATTGTGACAAGACTCAAAGCAACCCTGAGAATCGCACCTGACGGTCGCCTGTAGCCAGCAGCTAATCACATCGCCAGTGTTGACCAGACGGCTGCTTAGTAAAGCCCATCCTGTGTAAGGGTGAGTCGGAGAATGGTGGTTCTCTAGGTTGGAGAACATTTATGTTGTTTTTTTTTCCTTTCTGCCACCTGCTGTTTAAAGTGACAATAAAACACTGAAGTTTGGACTTTAAGACTGTGTGTTGCCTCATTACTGCATCCCTGCCGCTGCCTACCAGAGCAAATCCCTACACTATTTACAACCACTGTGTCTTACCTTCGAGAATTGACCTTGCACTTCCTTTCTGTTCAATTTTCCAGTAAATTTCAGAGTATGCCAGCTCTGCCGTCTTGTACCACTCTAGCATATAGCCAATAGCTGAGGGATGTGATTCCCACATTACTTGCAAGCTGGAATCACCATTAGAAAAGACTTGAATTTTAGACACAGGAGTTCCTGTAAAACAAATACATAAGTGTTTTGAGTTTGTGTATTTGAATCATTAATTGAAAGGGAGGGTGTTCAAAATATTATCAGTGTGGAGTTCAATTAGTTTGGTCAATCATTCTGTGAAGAAACAGGTGTGAATCAGGTGGCCCTAATTTAAGGGTGAAGCCAGCACATGTGCATGTATTTCTCCAGGAAAGTCTTTGATTAAAAAGTTGATTGGAGAGTTTAAAACTTATAAAGAAGTGCAGACAATGATAGCATGTTCAGCTAAAATGATCTCCAGTGCTTTAAAATGGAAAGCAAAACCAGAGAAACGTTGACATAATGGAAGACTACCATTCGAATGGATCAAAGAACAGCCAGAATGGCAAAGGCTGAGCCAATGATCAGCTCTAAGATGATGAAAGACAGTCTCAAGTTACCTGTGTGTACCTTGACAGTTAGAAGACGCCTGTGTGAAGTCAATCTATTAGCAAGAAGTCACCGCAAGGTCCCACTTTTAAAAAAAGACATGTACTGAAGCAGATACAATTTGCCAAAGAGCACATCAACTGGCACAGAGAAATGGAGAAACATTTTGTAAACTAATGAAAGTAAAATTGTTTTGTTAGGTCCAAGGGCCACAGTACACTATGAAGGCCATGAAGCATGGTGGTGCAATCATCATCATATGGGCATGTTTCTCTTATTATAGTGATGGGCCTATTTACTGCATACCAGGGATCATGGACCAGTATGCATATATCAAAATACATAAAGAGGTTCTGTTGCCTCATGCTGAAGGGGAAATGGCATTAAAACAAGTCAACTACCCTAAAAACACCAGTAAACAAGCAAAATCTTGGTTCCAGTCCAACAACATTGAGGCTATGGAGTGGCCAGCCCAATGCCCAGACCTTAATATGGTAGACCATTTGTGGGGTGACATAAAAGATGCCATTTCTGATGCAAAGCCAACAAATGCAAATAAATTGTGGGATGTAGTCAAAGCATCCTGGGCTGGAATAACAGTTGACAGTGTGCCAGAAGTTGGTTGACTATATGCAAAATAGATGTGAAGCAGTTCTAAAAAAAAACCCTGTGGTTATATACCTAAATATTAGGTTAGTGATTCACAGGAATGATAAATCCTAAAAAAAAGTACATACTTTGAGATTGTAAAGACAAATGCAGACACTGCTGTTTTTTTTGAACAGCTCAAGGGTAATTTTTTGTCATTTGCTGTAAAGTAGTTTATCTTAATAATTTGATTTAGAAAACAGTATGCAATGTTCCCAATGCATGGAAATAAAAACTATTATAAAGATTTTTGGCTTAACTATTATGGAACTGTGTTTAAATTTGAAAAAGTAGTTGACAATCTTTTAGAGAGGTTATCCTAACTGGGTAAGTTATCCATTATCAATGGCACTAAATACCCCTACAAAATGGGAGTGATGGATTTCACACCCACTTTCTGAATATTGAGGTCCCAGTGGTCAGATCTCCAGCAATCAGAAAATTATCACCTGCCTCACAGATAGGGGATAACTTGACCAGTTGGGATAACTTCTTTAAATTCCCTCTAATGGGAGCTGTCCGCCAAAAATAACTGTTCAAAAAAAGCACATCATCTTATAGGGTCCATAGTCTTACTATTTGTACCTTCAGTATCCCAATCTTTACTAAATATGTTAATAATGTGTTCGATGCACCATGAATGTAGCCAACCAATTGAAAGCACCTTTATACCTACCTTTTTTAAATCTATCTCTGCTTTCTTCCTCCTTGGCTTTAGGCTACATTCACACTGTGTTATTTTGGTTGTTTTTTTCTAATCAGTTTTTGTAGCCAAAACCAGGAGTGGAACAATCAGAGGAAAAGTATAATAGAAACAAGTCACCACTTCTGGGTTTATCACCACTCCTGGTTTTGACTACAAAAACCAACCAAAAATGCACAAAGTGAATGGAGCCTAACAGGTGACAGAGGAGGGAAGGAATAGAGAGGAATAGAGAGAAACCAGTAGATGGAAAGGTGCACTGAGATGTTCAGCCACGCCAGGCACCTCATTGGCTTATTTTAAGAATGAGCAATTTCTGGCAGACACAACAAAGTCCCTTACAAAGTGCTGTTTTGGGTTTGAACAGTGATCTTGTGCTGACCGATTTTCTATAATATAAAAAGTTGTACTGGTAATTTGCATCTAATTGATTTAAAAAAAAATATATATAAAAAACTTTCATAATAAAAGAAAATAGTCCGTTAAAAGTCATAAAGTGAATCCAACATGAATTTTTTAGTAAAGAAGCTATGTTTAACAAATGGTTAAACTGTAAATGAATGTGACATTATTATTATTTTCTTTGATAATTAAATC
Source organism: Allobates femoralis (assembly GCA_033576535.1). Lineage (NCBI taxonomy): Eukaryota > Metazoa > Chordata > Amphibia > Anura > Aromobatidae > Allobates > Allobates femoralis. Next base: position 340,389,680 of record JARQOC010000002.1, on the reverse strand, counting down.
AATACTATCTTCTTACCATTCCTGGCAGTGAAGGTAATCTCAGTTTCTGGAGAAGCTCCTGCGTTATTGTATGCCCATATAAAAACATTCTTTTTTTCAGTGGGCAGGGAGATGGTACAATTGAGAATGGTTGTGTTGCATAAAATATCATCTGTTTCATGAGGATCATAGGAGCTCTTCACAATGTACCACAAATGTTCTGCATTGGCCTTATTTCTCTCCAGTTGCTGTAGAAAATGAACACACTTTTCTGAATGTACAACCATTTGATTGTGTCTAATAACATTTTATAATGTAATAATTTCACATCAAATTATTATCAAAGAACAATATACTTGATTGGCACGTCCAATAAAGAAATACATTCTTAACATTTTATTTCATAAGTATCAAACTATTAAAATCCACTAGCTGGGATCCACACCTATCAGCACATTGAGGAAGTTTTATTTCCGACAGGGAACTTTTATCTGCTTTACAAAATGGTGTGGAAGTCAGATACCTGACTGCATCTCTATTCATTTTCTATGGCTGCCGGGAAAAGCTGTTTGCATCGCATAGCAACACAGTTGGGATTGAATGATGGTCAAGTATGTGCACTGCCACTCCATGAATGAAAGAACCTCTACCAGTACTGGAATCACTAATCTATTATGGCCCCTTTACACGCAGCTACAGGTAACAGGTTTTCCACAGGTAACTTACTGGCTGCAGTGAAGTCATGGAGACATAGTTCCATTTGTACACAGCAACAAGATAGAACCTTGTCTCCATGATTTCACTGCAGTCAGTAAGTTACCTGTGGAAAACCTGTTACCTGTAGCTGCGTGTAAAGGGGCCATTAGTGTCCCTTACTTTATATCAGTGTCTCCAACTTTGCAAACCCACAGAGACACAAAATGCTGATATAAATAGATTTAACCGCTTCTTGACTTATGAAGTATAAGTTCATCATAGGTTTCCTCCTACTCAATGATGTGAGCTCGCATCCTTTTCCCCACATCTCAGCTGATCTCATCAGCTAAGATGTGGATCTAACAGTGCCGATCAGATCAGTGATCCAATCGGCGCTGTTAACCCTTTGGATCATGTTGTTAGTCACTGAAAGCGCGATCGAAAGCCCTGCAGCAGGGATTGCATCGTTCCCCTACCGGTGTTGGAGGTCCCATGAAGCAATCACGGAACCTGCATGTTGTTAACTGGACAACCCGGGGTCTCATGATGACCCTAGTAACTGTCCTGATTCACTTCCTGCTGGCAATGACTCAGTGACATCACTAGCAGGGAGTGATCATTTCCCTGTCTTTAGAATGAGCAGCAGCACATCTAAAGACATGACAAGTGATCGCAGTGTGCAGCACTGAGTCCCTCTTGTGGACAGTGTAAAATAATGAAAAAAAAAACAAAAAATTTTAAAAAGTGTGAAAAAACCCATAAAAGTTCAAATCACTCCCCTTTTGCGCCATTGAAAATAAAACGACTAAAAAAATACACACATCTGGTATCACCACATTCAGAAATGCCCGATCTATCAAAATATACAATGAATTAATCAGATCTGTAAACTGTGTAACAAAAAAAAAGTCCAAACTCCAAAATTACGTTTTTTTGGTCACCACAACATTGCAATAAAATGCAATAACAGGCATCAAAACATCACATCTACCCAAAAATGGTGTTATTAGAAACATCAGCTCAAGCCGCAGAAAGCAAGCCATCATACAGCCCCAGATCCCGAAACATGAGAACACTATGAGTTACAGAAAATTGTGCAAATTCACAATATACTTTTTCTTTAAAAAGTCTGAATTTTTTTTTCACCACTTCAATAATAGTAAAATTATAAATGTTTGGTATCTATGAACTCGTACTGACCCAAGACATCATACCGACATGGCAGTTTTTACCATATGGTGAACATGGCAAATAAAAAGCCCCCAAAACAAACATGTAATTGCACCTTTTTTGACAATTTCACCGCACTTGGAATTTATTTGCCATTTTACACTATATGGTAAAATAAATTATTTAATCTGAAAGTCTACCTTGTCCTGCAAAAATTAAGCCCTCATATGTCTATATTGATGGAAAAATAAAAAAGTTATGGCTCTTGGAAGAAGGGGAGGGAAAAATGAAAAAAAAAAAAAAGAAAATTGCTGGGGGTTTAAGGGTTTAAAAGGTCACCAATATTTGAAGATTACTTTTTATCAAAAATGAGTAAGAAAATAAGCCATAAATATATTGAAACATGTTAAGTGATGTTACAAGGAAGTAAATTAAGCAAATCAGAAGTATGGAGTTTACCAGCTATTTGGATCCTGTACTGAAAGCTGAGTAGACATACCATTTAGGTTCTTGGTTCAAATTGTGATAGAGCTCAATCTCAGTCTCTGTAGGTCAGTACAACTGAGACATAATACACAATGTAGCAGTGATTATCTGCATTCCAAGAATATAAGCGATAGCCTGTTAAAGTGGTTGGCTTTCAGTCCAGAACAGTTCTCAGCAATAATCTGTTATCAATTATGGTATTAATCTAGGGGTGATAAAGCATTCATTAGCGTGTGTTTTAATTCATGGTTCATGCATGGATTGAACAGAGAGGAGTACTCCAGGTTGAGTTCAGCTCTTTGCATCGATGGCTTGCCCTAGCTTGAGGGGTGGAATCCTAGTTGTAAGAGTCTCCTTATTTGCAAGCATATGCTGTTAACAGGACATACTGATATGCCTTATCTATATCAGAATATTAATCTAACATTCCAAATTATATTTTACTATTCCACTTCTATAGAATTTGTAAAATGGTAAAGTATCAAATTAGTGCATGTTCTTGTAACTGTACCTTCCACATTAGCAGGATTTTCAATTGACCTTCATCTGTGGCTTCCAATATTCGCCACCAAGTTTTCAATTTTTCAGTTGGAACTGTAAAATAAAAACATATTTCCAGTGACTTATCACAGATGCCAAAGCGGGATGGTTAGGAATAAGGGGACACAAGATTCTTTAAAGGCTTTGGTTGAAACTATAAACTGTTATGAAAATTTGTGAGTAGATCCTTGAACAAAAACAATAATAGCCCTGCATTATATGATGATATAATGATCAGAATAAATGAACATGATATGGCAGATACAGTTCACTCTACACTACATTCACATATGAAAACATTGGAGAGAAAAAGAACGACAATCAACAAGATTGAAAAATAATCTTACAAAAATTCATTTATTGAGAACGGACCTAAAAATACTACAAAGTTTTATTTCCAGGAGTTCAATTTGAATTGCAAAATGCAGAGACTGTCATGCTCGAAAATATTGACAGACTAGAAATTGTTCCAGAAAATGAAGTATTTCTCCCAGAAATTTATTACAATTACATATGTATTGTTATTGTGGCACCCCAGGGTCCAATTGCCACAGTGTCATTATTGCCCCGGGTGGTAGTATCACACTTGAGAGCAACAGAAGGGTATTCACACCAGGCAAGTAACCGCACACAACACCTTTTCGCCTCCAGGCAGAAGGGGGAGACCTAAACCCGGCTTCAGGGTGACCTCCCCTACAAATTCTGGTTTGGGGCGGAGCTAGTCAGTTCAGTTTGTAGGAGGACTGAGGAAGACATCCTGGTGGATGGGTAGCTACACTAAGCTTGTCCCAGGAGAGCCAACATAGCATGAGGGCCCAAGGCAAGGGTCTGAGGAAGTGGAGAGGAACCTGGGGAATGGAGTGGTATCGCGCTCACCTTGGAGGAAAGCGCCAAGAACGGACATCGGAGTCCAAGGCTGTGCATGTCATAACATGCCGGTAGCCAATACCTGAAGGTGGGGGATTCCAAGCTCCCCAGCCACACTGTGCCCTTAGGTAAAGCAGCATAGAGAGCCCAGGGATAGTTGCCCGAACCAAGGGGCTAATAAAGGACTCGAGTTGCCTGTTATACCGGCACCTCGCAGGAGAGAGAAAGGGCCAGCAGCTTAGCTAAAGCAGCAGGAGCCTACACAAGAAGTGCAGCAAGGAGGCCTCAAAACTTGCCATGGTGAGGAGAACCCTGAGTTGCTCTCAGGTGCCCAGACTCAACCTTCGAACTGCCAGTACTGCCATTGCACCAGTAAAAGGACTGAAGAACCAACAAACTGTGAGTCTGTCTGTTGCTTTGCGGCCGCCATCCTTCAACCTACACCTTTACTACATCCACTGCCCTAGGAATCCGCTCCGCCCGTGGGGAGCCGCTGTATCCCAGCTGCCAGTCCATCATTCCCGGAAGTTCTGCAGCAGCAATGGCCACCTACAGCCACATACCACAGGTGGCGTCCGAATAACTACCTTATCCATCACCCGTTTCCCTATCAAGCCAAAACAAACCTCCCATAACAGCTGCCCCCAGGGCCACAGAAACGGGTCTCGACACATGTGACTCCCCAGAACTGTATGATAGCCTGGTTCCGAGTATCCCATACCCGGAGAGGGGGGCAGCATTTCTGGTGTCACAAACAGGATGTTGTGTAGCCTGGTATCACCGGGTGCTGTGTGCCGTGAACTGTGTAAATACTGTTTCTGACGGTAACCATTAACTCACGAGGTGCGCGGGAAGCCGAGGGAGTGTGTCATCATGGGCGGTACCCTCCCAAGAGCGTGAAGCAAGGCCCAATCTGCTCTCTGATGATATCCGGCGGGGACGAGAATTCCTGTCCCACCAGTGGAACAAAAGTTGTACATCCCTACGGAAGTGAAAGACCGGAAGAGTTTAGATTCACTTAGGGGGAGGAAGATGTTGAAGCGGGGAAGAGAGGAGCCCGCACGGGGAGTGGTTGCAGCCGAGCCTGCAGTACCAAATCCAGCCCCAGTAGTGGACGGAGCACCCGCCGCCGCTGCAGCACAAGCCATGTCACCAGTAATGCCGTTCCTAATGCCGTACACGCCAGGAGTACTCAGGGAACCCAATACCCTGGCAGACTTCAGGGGGAGGATGGACAGTTGCTATAGAGTGTACCCCCTGATGGAAGGTCAGCGAGTCAGTATATTAATAGGACAATTGACTGGTACAGCACAGCGGGAGGTGAAGTCCTGGCCGGATACTGATAAAGACACTGTTGAACATGACATCACCAGGCTGAAGGTTACTTTTGATATTAGTACAGCTGCACAAGTAAATATGAGATTCTTTGGGTATAGGCAGAAGCCACAGGAGAGCGCACAGGACTTTGCATTGAATCTACAGGAAGCGGTCAGGGCATTGAAACAGACAGACCCAACTCTGGTGCAAGAAGAAAATAAATTGCTTATTGATCAGTTTATTGATGGACTCTTATTCCCTGTTACTAGAGCTCAACTGTGAATGATGGCTATACAAAACCCTGATCTGAACTTTGTGCAGTTTAAAGACAGATCTATCTGCATCTTGCAGGAGGAAGTACCCCGTGATACAGAACCTGCTCAATGTCTGGCTACAACTCACCAACAACCGTGGATGCAGAATTCGCAGGCCACAGCAGTGGCTAATGCACAGACTATGGGGCCTATCACCAATGAGGCTCTAAACCTAAAAATTTAAGCCCTGACTAAAAGTGTAGCTGAAATGGCCAAGGCAATGAAAAAGCTGCAAGGATCCAAGCAGGTGGAGATCGAGTTGGCTTACAGCAGAGATATCATCCCGTGGATGTGACCGTGAAGATACCCAGCAACCAGAGGATGACCCAGCAACTAGAGGACGACCCAGCAATCGCTACAACCCTGACGGACAGCCCATCTGCTGCTGCTGTGAAAAGTTAGGTCACTTTGCCAGGGAATGTACTTTAAAAAGAGAATGCCCTGGGACAGCGGGCCGCCCCTCAGGAATAAGACCCCCAGGCCCACCAAACTGGTGTGACAGGTACATGAGAGGATACCCGGTCTTGCCTGTCGTGCTGGATGGTCTCCCCATGAACGCTTTGCTGGACACTGGTTCACAGGTGACATCAATACCGTATATCCTTTACAAAAGATACTGGGCAGATTCAGACATTTTACACGGCACAGATGATGACTTTAATATATTGGCTAGTAACGGTAAACCTGTGCACAGATTGGGTTCAAAGAAGTGACCATTAGGGTGGGGCGGGTGGAATTAAAAGACCATGGATTGGTTATTGTTGATGTTGACTGGCATGAACGTAATCCAATGAACATTTTGGGCACTAATATAATAGAAAATTGTCTTTGCCAAAATTATTGTTGTGTTACAGGAGATTGCCGAAACTGCCAACAGTGGACAGCAGTGAGTCCTGCAGAAGGAAATAAAAGCACTGATGCTGAGACAGCAGGGAGAGTTGTCCGGAGAAGAAATTGGCATCGCAAGAGTAAGTGACCCGTTACCAATTGCAATACCCCCGAAAACTGAAATGTTGGTCTGGTGTAGGGCAGCAATAGGCCTTAGGGAGTGAGATTACCAAGCCCTGGTAGCACACTTGTACTCAGACAATAGGCCCACTGTCCTGACAGCCAGAATGGTAGTTGAGGTACACTGGGGGAGGGTACCAATAGGCATTTTAAATTGTGGGGAGGAAGAAGTCACCCTACCAAAGTATGCTACCATTGCTAAATTGTACACTGCAGAATTATTAGGCAAATGAGTATTTTGATCACAATACTTTTTATACATGTTTTCCTACTCCAAGCTATATAGGCTTGAGAGCCAACTACCAATTAAGTAAATCAGGTGATGTGCATCTCTGGTATGAGGAGGGGTGTGGTGTAATGACATCAACACCCTGTATAAGGTGTGCTTAATTATTAGGCAAATGCCTTTCCTTAGGCAAAATGGGTCAGAAGAGAAATTTGAAAAGTCCAAAATTGTGAGATGTCTTGCAGAGGGATGCAGCAGTCTTAAAATTGCCAAAATTTTGAAGCATGATCACTGAACAATCAAGTGTTTCATGGCAAATAGCCAACAGGGTCGCAAGAAACATGTTGGGCAAAAAAGCTGCAAAATAACTGCCCATGAACTGAGGAAAATCAAGTGTGAAGCTGCCAAGATGCTATTTTCCACCAGTTTTGCCATATTTCAGAGCTGCAACGTTACTGGAGTATCAAAAAGCACAAGGTGTGCTATACTCAGGGACATGGCCAATGTAAGGAAGGCTGAAAAATGACCATCTTTGAACAAGAAACATAAGATGAAACGTCAAAACTGGGCCAAGAAATATCTTAAGACTAATTTTTAAAAGGTTTTATTGACTGATGAAATGAAAGTGACTCTTGATGGGCCAGATGGATGGGCCAGAGGCTGGATCAGTAAAAGGAAGAGAGCTCCACTCCGACTACTGGTGTACTGGTATAGGCTAGTATCATCAAAGACGAACTTGTGGGACCTTTTTTTAGGTTGATAATGGAGTGAAGCTCAATTCCTGGACCTACTGCCAGTTTCTGGAAGACAACCTCTTCAAGCAGTGGTACAGGAGGAAGTCGGTATCGTTCAAGAAAAACATGATTTTCATGCAGGACAATGCTCCATCACATGCATCCAACTACTCCACAGCGTGGCTGGCCAGTAAAGGTCTAAAAGAAGAAAAAATAATGACATGGCCCCCTTGTTCACCTGATCTGAACCCCATAGAGAACCTGTGGTCCCTCCTAAAATGTGAGATCTACAGGGAGGGAAAACAGTACACCTCTTGGAACAGTGTCTGGGAGGATGTAGTGGCTGCTGCACGCAATGTTGATCTAAACAGATCAAGCAACTGACAGAATCTATGAATGGAAGGCTGTTGAGTGTCATTATAAAGAAAGGTGGCTATATTGGTCACAAATTTTTGTTGTGTTTTGTTTTTGCATGTCAGAAATGTTTTTTTCTCAATTTTGTGCAGTTGTATTAGTTTACCTGGTGAAAACAAACAAGTGAGATGGGAATATATTTGGTTTTTATTAAGTTGCCTAATAATTCTGCACAGTAATAGTTACCTGCACAAACAGATATCCTCCTAAAATAGCCAAATCTAAAAAAAACCCACTCCAACTTCCAAAAATATCAAGCTTTGAGATCTTCTGGGTTGATTGAGAACATAGTTGTTGATCAATAATAAAAATAATCCTCTAAAATACAACTTGCCTGATCATTCTGCACACAGTGTATACTGTCAATAACAACTCCATCAAGACAGTAGAACCCTTGAACCCATCTGAACCGGTGGAGGGCAATGGCTCTGAGGGAAAACTGGTGGATTGGTGTCTGAAGTTACATGTAGGTACCGATTCTACACCCTCCCATCAAAAGCATGGAGTATACCGGGTAGTGAAAGAATGTGAACACATCTTTAGCAAACATCCACTAGACTTTGGGCAGATAAAAGGGAATACACATCACATACCCACAGGAGATCATCTGCCCATAAAAGAAAGATATAGGCCTGTAGCGCCAGCTCACTATCAATGTGCCAAGGATATGTTAAAGGAAATGAAGGAGGCTGGGGTGCTAAGAGATAGTTGTAGCCCCTGGGCCGCTCCTCTAGTCCTAGAAATAAAGATGGTACAATGAGGATGCGTGGATTTACAGGCCGATCAATCGCATTACACATAAGGATGCATACCCACTACCTAGAATTGAGGAATCACTAGCTGCATTAAGATCTGTTAACTATTTTTCCATCTTAGATCTTACTAGTGGGTATTGGCAAGTTCCTGTGACAGAGGCGGGCCGAGAGAGGACAGCGTTTACCACGCCGATGGGCCTCTGTGAGTTCAACTG